>JAHWFP010148030.1:51302-61946 GCA_023313725.1 Lithobius niger
CCTGGCCCTCATACGGGATCATGATAAATTACCAATGCTGGAATTTTAAAACGTGAACAGTTATGTCTTGTAACGTTTTCGGTTCAGGTGGAAATCAATGGCGCCTTTGCCATTGGATATTTCTTTTATGATTTTGAGGATTATCAGAGCTTAAACGAGACGATGTCATTGCGACTTTTTTTGTAAAAAGATCAGTATAAAAATTTTGAAGTGGCATTTTGTCGGTAGAGGGTGGCATTTTGTCCGCTGGTATTTTGACGTGGTGGTATTTTAATGTCACTACTAATTCACTTGATCAACGTCGTATCAAAACTTCCATCCTCCCCCACAGGGTGAAAACAGGGTACATCCCAGACCTGCCAAAACAAACATAATTCTTTTTACTGAAAAACGATATGTGGCCAGATTAACCTAGAAGTCTAAATAAACCGTTATCGAGCCCATTTGGCTTTCTATCCTGTAGACACTCTAGTAATGTAATTTTTACCACAACAGTCACCAGTTCATAACCATATTTAACCTGAAAATAAAAATGTTAAAGAATACGTTTCCATAATAAAACAATTAGGTCTCCTCCAGGTCAAAACCTAAGAGCCTAATTTCAATTTCAATTTATTAGACAAGAGCCTTGGCCACAAGCCGTACACTCTGCAACGTAACTAAACCAAAAGAAAAACTTCGCTCCCCACAATCATCATGTCAAATTACCTAACAAGCACACAACATACCCAGCTTCACTGCCAACATGCACTCAGAGGGAAGAGGTCGTTTCGTTGGGCTACCTACTGCATTTGCTGTTCCGTTTGGCAGCACATAGATACTAGTTTTAATTTTTTATTTTAACTTTTAGTTTGTGTGTCTGCCATTAACACGACTTTTTTAGGGCTTATTTTGTTTTCGTACGGAGCATTTAGTCTGATTTCAGCACTTGGAAATGGGGTGCACTTATGCTTAAAAGGTCGTGATTTTCAGTATTTGTAAGTGTACTACTTTTTTTTCTTTTTAGAATTTTCAAACGTTATCCTCCGACTTGTATATAAGACTTTTTGACTATTCGGAGCAGCAAGCGGGAGGCATTTAGTGCTCGGTGCACAGACTTCTAGAATCTGGGGTCGTTAAGGGTTGCCAAGGCTGACAGGGCATTTCCTTGAAGTGTGAGCCATGCAAAGGCCATAAATAGTGAAGCAATACTCCCCAGCCCCTATACTGTTCGACAAAACTGTATGAACTTAGGAAAAGCCCCAATCTTTGCTGTATTAAATAAACCCTATCCATGGACAGTTAAAAGTTTGAAAAAGCTAGTTGCTAGGTGAAACGTCACCTACGTAGGTAAAATCTTACTGTAACCAAAAGAAAAGCCTATACTGTTTCAATTCTGTGTGTGATTAATAAAGTATGGTGAAATGCAGTCTTGACATGCGTGGTTGTAATATAACATGAAACTGTGCTTAAGGCAGATACATTCGTAGTTGAAGGACTTTTGCAGTGTCATTACAATAATGTACGCCCATGCGGAATATCTTTTTTTAGTTCTGCTATTTTATAATATTGGTTCTTTACGAAGTTTCTAATTTCCCTTTAGGAAGCGTCGAGTTGCCATCTTCGGGAGTTGAATTTTGCAACTACGTATCTCTATTTGGAAACAAAGACTTTGGCGTCAACAAAACCAGAAGGGTTCCTTCCAAGCTGAGGACAATGATAAAATATTCTGGAGCAGCACTGCAGGCAGGTCGTCCTTTGAACAAGGTAATGGTAGTTGCGTGTGGGGAAAGCAGTGTTGGGAAAAGCTCCACAATAAAGGCCTTGTTCAATGATGAAGCCTGCTCTGATGGCATCGATACCACAGAAACACGTGAAGTGACTGAATATGGAAGAGATCTTCGTGTAACAGCAGAACAACATCCTGTTAAAGGAATATTAAGTTTTGTTGATATGCCGGGCAACTTTCACGCAGATTCTTTAACACAGACTCAAAATCTAGCAGCCATTGCTAAGTTCCGCAAGACCCATTCGGACTTACTGCCTTGTTCAGCGATGCCAGACATCGAGAAACAGTTTTCACTTGCTGTGAGGGAAAACGTTTATCCTAACGTTCAAAGCTACGGTCAAAGCTACTGACAACAGAATGGTTGGACCAGACTCTGCCCGTCGGAAAAGCTTGAGAGCTTTAAAGGAACATGATTTTCTGGACAAAAACCACATTAATCTTGTTGTGTTGTTACACATGCCATGAGCCTTCCTGCAAAAACCTGCAAAACAAAGTCTCACGAAATTACACGTAACATCCGTATCGCTGTTTTTGAGATTTTGCAAGTAGTCGATTCAAAAGTAGTCTTTGTGGAAAACCGACCAGAAGATTATGATATGATAAAACCAGTAGGAAGTGATTTTTATCAACTTCCTGATGGCCAGTTATCCCACTATAATCTAATACAAGCAATGGTGGATCAGTTTGAAGCCAATAAGGATTAACTTGGAAGTTTATTGTGTGGCTGGTACTTTAAGGATGAAAGTTCCCCAGAGAAAAAAACAAAATAAAATGAAGATTCTTTCTAGAATTGATCACAAGACTCTCGGTAGTGAAAAATGACGACATCACACATTTTTCTAACTAGCATGACTGACCAAAGTGCAGAAAGTGGAAAAGACTCCTTGCCAACTTTCCAGTTTCAAAATCTTGGACGCGGTTATTGCCCAAGAACTGAAACTTTGAGAAATATCATTGTATACAGACCAACAGAGAATAAAATTACTGATGTATTAGGGCAGAAATACATCTTTCCTCTTGAAGTTGCCGTAATGTGTGAAAAAAACGACTGCTATTACATGTTGACGCAAGAAACTAAAGATAAATACGAGGAGGACAGTTCTTCGTATGACCTGACAGAAAAACTTGGATGTACATGTTGATTCTGAGGGCCGTTGGATCAAAAACAATTCAGGCCACCATAATTCTGATGTTATATTTGTTTACGAAAAGCGTCTTATCCGGGCAACAATGCAGAATCCGAGAGATGTGGTAAAGACAGAATTGCACAGTTCAATTATGCAACTGCCAGAAAAATACGATTGTCACCTCTTTAATGAATTTTTTAGTAAATGGAGCAGCCACTTTGTGCAAGAAGAATGGATCGGAGGATCTATTGAAGTGGAATCTTTCATGAATGGAGCAACGTACACTGCCAAGAAGGGATCACAAATCGTCGAAGACTTGAAGCTGTATTTTGAATCCTGTGACACACTAGCAGCTGACACACATTCCGTTTCTGTTAGAGTGGATAATCGCATGATTACAGCATATGGCGGTGACAACACATGCTTGGATGTTCTAGTGGACGTGACACAGAAACGGTTATTAAAATGGACGAAGAGTGTGCAGTCTAATCTGACAGAATTGTCACACACCTTTAAATTGTTTCCATATTACAAATTAGTTGATCCACCAAATTCAAGCCTAAAAGAAGCAACTTTGGATTATCTTGCAGCTACTTACCTGCAGAAACTTCAGAGTCGAAGACCTAAATACGGTGTCAGAAGAAATGCTTTGGGTTGGCGAATTGTCGACAGCATCACCTCAATAAATAATTTCCCAAACTGTTTCCCGCCATTCTCCAAAGTGCATACTAGTCAAGGATCAACACAAATTGCCCATATGAAGGCTGGAGATGAAGGATTGATAATCAATATCTCGGGAGGAGAGGTTCACTCTGAAACAACCGACTTCTGCTGTTACCTGCACTATGATGTACAAAAAAACAGCAGAATTCGTTGTACTACATTTAGAAAACGGTCGCACCCTCACCATCACTGGGATCACCTTGTTTACACCTATGATAACAGCGTTTTCAAAACAATCCGTGCTAAGACAGTACAAGTTGGGGACATGTTACTCTCTACTGATCAAGGAAAACTACCACAGATTGTAAGTGTCCTTGATAAATCTTCAACAATCATCAAGGGTGTTTATTCTCCTCTGACATACTCTGGTACAATCATTATAGGTGGAATCTTTGTTTCATGCTATGCTAACGTGGATTCTAACTACATTGGACATCTCAGCATGGCACCACTTCGTATGTGGCATAACATGTACAACATGCTGGCGGCATTCTCCAGAAAATCACTAGAGGCGAAGATGCAAGTGCACAACAATGGTTCATCACAAATGTGGACAAACTCAAAAATTCAAAATTCATGCTTCTTGATGATTCTGTGTAAGTGGCTACTATTTGAAATAATGAAAGGTTAATTTCGGAAGAAATTTTTCCCTCATTTTTATCATTGCCCACTGCCACATACCACTATATACGTGGCGTTTTGGGTGTGCAAAATGTGCACAGCCTCCATGCCTGCGAAATTACAAATGGTTATAATTCACGATGTCTTCATTTAGCTATGTTTTCAAAACAATCCGTGCTAACGAAATACAAGGAAACGTTGCTCTTTGTTGATCAAAGTTGTTTAAGTCCTCTTCAACATATGTCAGGGGAAGGTTTGGCATGATCTGGTGAACCAACTGTGACCTTAGTCAACAAATATCATGGGTGTTTATTCTCCTTTGTCGTGTTCTGGTACACCGACTATAGTCCCCTTCAGCAAATATCGTTGGTCTCTTTGGCAAGCCGTAGTTCACCGATTGTAGATGGAATCTGTTTCTGATCTAACGTGGATTCTCAATCCATTGTGCATGTTAGCATGACACGATCTTGATGATTTTGTATTAGTGGCTGCGTTTTGGAAGGAATAAAAAGTTAATTCCTAATGGTGATGGAATTTCAAAATACTAGTGTTTTATTGAAAATTAAGCATATTATATCCATAAATATGATTGTTGTTCAATACAGAGTGTAGTAAAATTTGATAATCTAATTGTTTTTTAGCATAATTTTGGTCATTTGCATCCAACGATATAGGTGTTGTGACTATAAACTAATTTTGTTCATAATAAACAATAAAATTTTTAAAACTGTAACCGAACTGCCATTGCAAAGTTTGATGTAAAGCTTGATAATAAAATCTGAAACCTCCAGTGTGATTTGACTTGCTCCGCCATGACTAATGATTATATTTACCATTTTATTGTTGGAAAAAAATGCGTTTTTATGCATTAGTTTAGTCTAGTTAAAATTGTATAACCTCTTGAATGTTTAATGATAAAATGCAAACATTTAATATTTCGAACATTTAAATTTTTACCTACTGCTTACCTTTCAAACTGCGAAAACGTGTTAAGAATCCGTAACAAATGCTTTTAGGCATAGTTAGTTGACGTTTCAGTTGTACGTTAAGCTAGTAATCATTGATGGGCTTGCAGTAAAAAGGATACAACGACAAAAAAGGCCAATTTATTTTATTTATTTATTAATATATACAGTATATATATGTATTTATTTTATACGAGGATTCCAAAGTGACATGGATGCCACTGGTTTCTTCTCTAGCGAAATTCAATTATAGTTAGGCTACAAGTGTTGTCCATGACCCTTTCTGCCTCTTTTACAAATAGAGCCTATGTATTCTTACCGTGAAGGTACATAGTGCTGTTGTGCTGGTGCACTGTGATGGGTGTATTTTTACTGGAAGAGGAACCAGTGGGTGTCCAAAAATCTGCAATAGTATTTGTCCGAATTGTAAGGCCTACTCGTCATCTTGGAATCTTCAACGTATGCTCACATACCATCAACTTCAGTCACATGAATTTTGCAAACTACGTACGAGTTTCGATGCTATTGGTATCACGAATTAAAAAGACGGATATCTGGAGCAAATCCCTAATAATAAGTATTGTTACGAACAAAATTAAGTTGATGATTTGGTATTAACTGATACGCCTCTTAATCATGGCAGCAGTAGCCTGCTTGGTGTATCTGTTTAGACTAAGTCAATTTTCAGATTCCAATTACGCGCAATTTTCGTAAAGTTGGGGGAGGGTGCGGGGAAAGCTGTTGTAAGGTTTTCATCCCTTTACATTCAACTAAAGTGGGCACAGGGACTTCAAACGATCCTACAGAACCTTAACAACAATAACGTTGGAAAAGCAGTAAATAGACACCATAATCTACACTGTAATAGCGCCATGGACAGAAGAAGTAGTGAAAGAAATAGCAACACAACAATGTTGTCATCTGTTGGTTTGGCCTTCCGTACAGACTGTCATCCGTTAGCTTGGGAAACAATAACGTATGTAACGTCATTTAATGGCAAACTCTTCAACCAGAAATTTGAGATTCCCGCAGTCTACTAGTCACAAGATATTTGCATTCAATCTGAATAAGTACGCTGTGAAAATTAGTACCATGTCCTCAGGAGCGTCACAAACTTAACCCTACGTAACGTAATAACGAAATAAAATAAAAATAAATTTGAAGCAACAAAGAACTCAATAATCTTCAAGCAGTAACTTAAACATCACCCACAATATGCTAGACCATTCCAGAGTCTTCTATTGCAATAACGGTCAACAAATGTTATTGTACTAGAAGTACTTGGCGTGTTCTAGTAAGTTGTGAATGATGTCCAAGTTGCTGTTTGAAAAATTGATAAAGTTCACTTGACTACCACCAGCATGGTGTATGCTTCGTCAGAATTCCTTAACTATTCACGACTCCAAATTTACAATGGTGAATGTTAGAACTAAATTCGAAAATTTTTTATTTCTCCCGTAATAATTGTTCAATTTACAGCAAATTTTGGCTCAGCGAAACTAATTAGGGTATCAAGTGTTGTACCAAATTTCATTCCAATCCGATCTTTCTTTTGGGCTCCACCCAGACCAAAAATGTGCAACCAAAAACCAACCAACCAACGTTTTGCAATTTGGTGTCCATTATAGGCTACGCTTCGTTCGCTCGCTCCGCCAAAAATGTTCAATGTGGTTAAGCTTCGCATCTTGGTCAACTGAACCGCATCGAAAATATTAATAAAGCTGTTTTGTATTCTTCGTGGGTGCCTAACTGAGTCGGCTAATGGACCTTTCCTATTCCTCCACCCCACGACTAGCCAATTACTCAAGTGCAGTAAGTAATTTTCACGTTTGTATAAGCTTTGAACTATTACTACTAGGAAACAGGCTTTGGGCCTATTGTAGGCGGAGCGAAGAAAAATTTATTTTTAATTTATATTTCCTCTCATTATAATGGCTTTGCAATGTTTGCTAATGGTCCTTAAAAAGCTCGGGGCAATATTCATTTGGCTACAGTTGAGCTGAAGCTTTTTTGCTGGTGTTTTTTTTACATTTTAGCTAGGCTACGTTTCATATTAATTTTAAGATACTTTCGTTTGCACCCATATTTAGTATCCGTTTCGTTATTTGCAGCCTCTTTGCGCCGTCGCCGCCGTTGTAAAATACAACGTTAGCCGCCGTGGTTAAGCAGGCAAAGAACGTGCCACCGTCAATAATGCTTGTTTATATTTATTGCAGAGTATCTTTCCTAGATTTAAAATATTAACATTTTAAAGCATTTAATTACAAGCTACACAATCACCAGTAACGATAGTACTTCACAACAATCAAAAGATTCGAAACATCCGTGGCTCTCTACGCTGCCTTCTACGACAATGTTGAAGCGCACACCTCTGGCACGTACTGCAACGCCAAACGCTAATTTTTTTTTTTACTTGGATTTATTACAATTGTTGATCAGCCGGTGTTAGCTTGGCTGTGAACATAGAATTTAAATAATTCTAAATCCTAATTTTAAGCCTAATTGTTAGTCCCGTTTTAGTTCCGTAAGCGACAACAGAAGAGAAATTAGGCCTATTGGGTTCGATGTTAGGCCTATTTATTCTGGCAACATGGGATGGAGAGTGTAGTTTCCATAGCAATCTAGAAATCTTGAAATTACAATACGAAGCCAAATTATTGTTCTGTGTTGTGATATAAATACGTAGTCTGCTGTGTACTGTCGTATTATATGAATGGTTTACTCCTGCAGCGGCGATTTGATGTTTCAAATTTGAGATTCCCGTTGATAGCGTCAACGCCACTTTGGTTGCCATGTTGGCTGAATTCCTGCAACCATTCTTTTTTACATGAAACGAATGTGAGTCGTTAACGAATCCTTCTGGTTTTTTTTTCCCATTTGTTTGTCTTCCTATAGTGGTGAAAGTGTTATGATCAAATGTTATTATTTCGTTGAGTTATGTCAAAAAAGATTGTTAGCTGTAAGGAAGCTACGATGATTTATTTTGGCTTTTTTTTTTAAAGTTCTCTTGATTACCAACAGCACAGTGTATGCTTCGTCGGAATTCCTTAGCTATTCGCGATTCCAAATTTACAATGGTGAGTGTTAGAAATAAATTCGAAAATTTGTTATTTCTCCCGTAATAATTGTTCGATTTACGTCAAATTTTGGCTCAGCAATACTGTTTGGGGTATCAAGCGTTGTACCAAATTTCATTCCAATCCGATCTTTCGTTTAGGCTCCACCCAGACTAAAAATGTGCAACCAACAGACCAACGGACCAACCAACCAACATTTTGCAATTTGGTGTCCGTTATAGGCTACGCTTCGCTCGCTCGCTCCGCCAATTACTCGGCGGATTCCTTTGACAATTCGATATTTTTAAAGGAGAACTAAACCTTCACTTTTCCAATTTTGTTACTGTTACCTAAGGCTCTAACCCCATTTTAAGAGCTGTAAAATCGCGATTTAATTGACTTGATAATAATGTCGAAATACATAAAAACAACTGCGTCTTTTAGGTCACCTGTCCCAAGGGGAACCAGCGTGACCTTACGCCATGGTTGGATGTGACGTCATCTTTCTTAAGGCCTGGCGTTGTGCTTTCATAGCCTTGCCCTTGTTTGAGCTACTCTCGGGTGACGCTCTTTTGTTTCTAGCGCTTCCGTATATATAAGGCAGAAGGCTGTGTCCGAGATGACGTCACACCGCGCAGTACAAAACGGAATTCTCTCCAGTCATTGGGAGTTAAGCACGCGTCGTCTGCTTAAAGCAGGCGTTTTAAAATTTCGTACGGCTGAAGCACTAATACCTATTAACGTATGTTGTGTGTCTGTTAACACTAATTCAAACATGTAAACTAACGATGTTCGAACGGTGATTGTTCGAAGGTTTAGTATTTCTTTAAATTTCGAAGAATTTTCAAGTAATTTGTCAATTATAATTACAAACTTCAACTCCAGACAGAAAGGGTTTAATCTATAAATGCAATAGAACGATAATAAGTTGGTGCTGATTAAATGACAGCAGGGTGATAAAAAAAAATCACAAATTCGAACTCCGTCCTTTATTGTGTTTTTGATAATACTGTAAGAGTAGCTGCTAGCTATATGTGACAATTTGTTTTTTACGCAGTTGCATATTCTGCACAGTAACAACCTTTGTCCTATTTTTTTTAATCAATCTATTTATTTTAACAACCGATAACTTCATTGCGGTTATCTTTGCTCGACATCCAGCTCTATTTACACTTCCTAACTTAAAAGATAACAAACATTCCTTTCGCTCTTCGAAAGTGTCTTCCAGTATCACAATGTTTATGAAAATGAGTCACACATATCGCTCATTTCACTTGCTCCATTGGTGTTGTCTAAGACATCACTTTTTTCGAGCGACGTCCGATTGTTTTGTTTGTTTCAAAAATACAGTCGAAAATTTGCTTAAAAACAAGTTTCAAGGCATGTTTTTTTACGTTTTAGTTATTTTTCAATTTTTATTTTCTCTGTACAGTATAACTTGCTCGTTCCAACCCATAAGTAGAAAATTTAATTCATTCGTCTGTAACAGCCATAAACTGTTTTTGAACGCCATTTTGAATTTTTATCAACTGTATAAAAATCAAGTAAAAAGCCGTTTAACTTTATTTCAAAGAATATTCCTACCACATTTCATTCGAATTGCTTCATGCAATTAGCTATAACTGCCGTAAACAGTTTTTGGACGCCATTTTTGGCCCCCATCTTCAATTTTTAGAAAAGTAGAATGGAATTTTTTTGATGAGTATGTTATTTTCCATACTTTAAGCCTATTTGTGTTCAATCTGGTAAGCGATTTATAAAACATTGAGATAAAAACCATTTTTTGGGCTCCATTATGGCCCTCAAGTTTGGATAGTTAGCAACAGATAAAAGATCAAGTACACACGTCGTTTAGCCTTATTGAAGAGCATATACCTATCAGGTTTCATTCTAATGCCTTCACGCGTTTGGCTGTCATTGTAGAACAGGAAGACAGACGAAAAGAGCAAAGACAAATTGAGAAGTTAAAACGGAATCTCATTCGCTTCACTGACTCTGTCAATAAGAACAACGTACGATCACACTAATTTATTTTCCTATAGTTTTATTACTTCTTCTTGTTCATACGTGCCTTAGGCCCAACGTTAGAGGCGAACAAACACACGTACACGTTGTCAGTAATTAAAATGAACCAGTGGCTAGTAAACACAATTTCTTAGAATAATTACGATAATTGCGTTATCGTATCACAGACATAAAAATCTAATTCTTGTCCCCTGTGGCATATAAATGTGCCCTATTTTTTTTAGCAAGATATACACTAACAAATGTTTGGTGATTTAATTACAGTTGTCCTTGTAAGCTAATTTGCTTTAGAATTCTGACTATTCACCAAGTTGACCAAGTTGTCGACGCGCCATTAAGCCTCAATTCCCCCCCCCCCC
>JAHWFP010148030.1:72596-122277 GCA_023313725.1 Lithobius niger
AGGCTAGCGGTGTCCTATCTGTGTGGCGGTTGTTCTCTAATCTGTGGCGTTGCCCATAGACGGATTTAAGGGGGAAAGGTCACAGAACTCCAATCGCAGGGAAAAATGTCACAGAAAACAAAAGTCATCGGGCTGAATCCTGACTCTTGAACGATTTTTATTTTATTTTTCATGATAACTACCTACTTGCGGAGTCACACTGTCTTGTTAACCAATTTAATCTCACACTGGATGACATTAGATTGTCACTATCACCATGAGCCTATAGAAAACAACTATTTTCTATAGGCTCCTGCTATCACCATTTGAAAATCTGTAGCATCTGGCCATATCTGGCTTTATCTAGTACTAGCTAGCACTTGCCTTGCATCAAGCGAAGGAATGCACAACAGCATTTCTTTTAACGAAACAAACAAGCCATGACCACCTTAATTATTGAGTGAAAATTTGGTATATCGTTGTGCACCTGGGAGCAGACTGTAAAGGTTAACAATGTCACTGCCACTAGATGGTGCCATGGTATTTTCGTTCGTTTTTTTTTTATCGGTGATAGTGCTACTTTAAGATGACCGCTCAGTTGCCCGAGTTTTCGTCACTTACTTTACCTCATCGTCCCAGGAAGTGTCGGACCTTAGTCGCTGGTGGATGCTCTCCAAAATATATTTTGGGTTTCTTATCAGCATGATATCGATTTCACACTCTGGAAACGAATATGAAATCACATATCATGTTGGTAACAAACCACCTTGGTGACAACATGGTTTTGAAATACATAGCACCTGGATGGAGGTGTGGATGAATTACTACGTAGTTACCTTACTTTTAAACTTTATAAGTCCTGCATTAGTCATAAAATGCATAATTTGTTGGTGCATCAGTAGTAGCGGTCATCCACTGGCTCGCTATATACGTGTTTTTAGTTGCCGGCACGAAAATGTCCACTACCTGTAATTTTTTGCATTCAGTTCCTGGATGCTGTTTCCCTTGGAGGAATTTTAAACTCATAGAATCCGCCCTACATCGCTTCCCATCTGCGCATGCGCCAGTACAGTCCCTTCATAAATGGTGTTATTGCAATATCCAGCCATCTCTTTTCCTCCAAGCCTCTGACTTGTCAACATCGGCTCGTTGTCTCCTGCTTCACCTTTCGCGCTTCTCCCTCAAGACCCCTTCGTTTCAAGATGGCCCCTCCTCGCCGCCATCCTTTGCCCGAAAGCCAGCTTCTAGCCTCACATCGCCATCGCCCGATGACCTTCGTGTTCGATCCTCTGCCTTAAAGACCGTCTTCTCGCCTTACGTTGTTTTCATGACTGACCCTTTGTTCCACGATCCTTCACCCCGAAGGCTGTCATCCTGCACGATTCCCTTCACCTCGAAGTTGGCTCTGCCACTGATAGTTCGACTGAAGTTTTCTTACCTGAAGGCCTGTTTCCTGCCACGAGAAGCCTTCGTTCATGAACCTTCCCTAACCTGTTCACCCTTCGCCAGAAGGCCTGCATCCTGCCACATGAAGCCTTCGTTGAAGACCCTTCTCCCAAACATCAGCACCCTGCCACGTGAAGCCTTCGTTTGAAGATCCTTCGCATTCCTATCCACCATTTGCCCTGAAGGCCTGCACCCTACCGCATATAGCCTTCATTCGAAGAATCCTTCGCCCACCTGTCTACCCTTTGCCCCCTAAGGTTTGCACTCTACCAATTGAAACCTTCGTTTTTGATACTTCACCTACCTACATCCCTTCGCCCGAAGGTCAACACCCTGCCATTTTGTAGCCTTCGTTCGATGATGTCCTGTCTTCCATTCAAGAGACCCGTCGGCCAGCTGCAGGCCCTTTGCCTCGTAGGCCAGCTTGCCTTATAAAGCGTTCGTCCGGCAACCCTTTGCTTTCCTGTCCCTTCGCCCAAAGGATAATTTTTCCCTGGATGACCTTTCACAAATTAATTTTTCTTCGTTTTGGACCTCCAATCTTCATCGAAATTCTTCGGTCACTTCGGACTTTCTTATCTTTTGGCCTCTTAGTTTCATGGCTTTGGATCTTCGTTTGATGCCTTGTGCCTGCCGTGATGGCGCCTATCCGCTCGACCGTCTCCTTCGTTTTGGAGCTCCTGGCCTTCAGCCCTCCATTAGGCTCGTTCACGTCACCCCTTGATCTGCTGCCATCTCTCTTGCTTCCTGCATTTGAGCCCCACTAATTCTCTGCTGTGCTGATACCCCGCCTATGCCCAGGTCTCCTTTGGCTGGGGGTTTTCCATTGCCTTGAACTCTCTTTTTCTTCCCACCCGTTTCATTTGTTGCATGGCTGCGCTCATTTGCAATCAAGTATATCCTTCGGCATCAAGATGGGGCTCACGCCTCCGTGGTGGCGCCCCCCCCCCCCCCCCGTTCCCGCCCCAGCCGCATCAGTTCGTGGTGCTGATCATTTTCTCAGGAAGAGTGGGCCTACATTTCCATGAAAAACAAGAGGCAACGCAACGCAACGCAATGATCAGATGAAAAGGAAAATTACTGTCTTCAAGCTGCGAACGCAAATCCACACCACTTGTCAAACGACCGAAATCTGCCACACCAACATCACCTTCCAGTTCGTCCTGTGACATTTGTGTTTCTATACAACTTTCCTCAATTGCACTTCCTGCCATTTCTGAAACTGTTGCTCCAACTTTGGCTCCAACGGTGCCTCCATCTGCTCCGACTGTTGAACCCTCGAACACTACCACCCCCTCTCGGTGCAGCATCCAAATCTCCGTCCAATCCCTTACTACCTACTTTGCCATCGCCTCTTGTACAAGACTCCACCCACGCAGCTTCTTCGACCTTTGGTCTCGACGGTGCTGTCCCGAAAGTTCTTTCCTTATCACCTCGACCGGATTGCACGAAGCCCTCCGTCCTTCGTAAGGTGCTAAAGAAAAAGATTGACCTGTCCTCGCACAGAAAAAGATTGACCTTTCCTTGCGCAGTGTACTCGTTGTCTCGAAGCAAACGCAACTCCAATTGCACTCCACATTTCAAAACTTGAAGTCAAGCTCGTGAAGGCCCGTTCTGAAATTTCTGCTGTCAACTTGAACATTTTGAACTTCAGTGCCACAAATGACAAACTTCGAACAAAAGTTCTCCTTTCCGACCTCCAGCTTTGCAAACTCTCCACTTCCTGCTTCTTCCAACCCCCCACCCCCCCACCCACGGTGACCGTCAAACATTCAAAATTCACAGGCTCAACCTCCAACCCGTAAGCCTACGGCACCAACCAAGATTCCTACATCTACCACGGGGAAATCTCTCTCGGACACCAAACCCACCAAATCCAGAATTCCCAAAACAAACCATAATCTAGTCAACCAAAAGGCCCCAACCTGGTTGCTTCGACCCAAACTTTTTAATGGGTAACAATGACCTTCAATCGCATTGACCCGGCTCCCACTCGAAAACCTTTCAAACATCCTCTGTTATTAACAGGGTCAACAACCCCATCTTGAATTTCACCAGAATACAGCACTCTGAAATCGAAAAGGACTGGTTCAAAGCCAACGTTGCCATGCCACTTGAAAAATTCATTGTCAGACGAATCTGGTAATTCGACAATGCGTCTGCCTTTTAACGATGCAAAGTTGAAATGAAAAAGTTTTCATTAATCGAAAGTCGCAAACTCCCTTGCCTGAATTGCCACTTCAGAGCTAAGGGATATGCATTTTCATTCAATTTCGCCCGTAAGTAACCCCCCCCCCCCCCTTTCTGATCATTGGATCAGAAGAGGCGCTCTCTTCCCCGACGGGACACTCCTCCACTCTCCTTGTTGGGTGTTTCCTGCGATTACCAGTTCCTAACACACCAATGTCTTGTGGAGGCTAACGTTTTGACATTTTACTTCAAAATTCTTCCTTCCCCTTTCTCAAAAAACGAAAAACTAAAAACATGATTGAAACTTGATCACTAGACTCTCAGAGCTGCAACACTCAGAAGCTTTTGGCCCCTGAATCGGTTCTGTTTGACGATCACCGCATCTGTGCACAGATCCCACAGTTGACTTCAACTGAAAAATTTGGGAACATTCCCATCTGTGCAACACCATATCGTTGTGTCTTTGCACATCACATCACAAACGCGGGAGCCTTCAGCGGACATTGATGACACTCTTTGCGCCTTCCTCCTGATTTAAATCTCATCGTCTGGATCAATCTCATCCCATATGAAAACCTGTCAGTCATTCTCAATTAATGCTCTTTCTCTTCATACAGTCTCCAACCCCAAAACACCACAAGGTAAGCTCCTCCATTCTTTCAGATTCTAAGTTGAGGAAACTCTTTGAACTCTTCTAAATAATCTCTCGATTAAATGGAACTAGTTCACTCTTTGTAGACAGCCTTTGTGCGTGGACGTTTTCTTAGATCCCTACTCTATGGAGACCTAGCTCACAACCTTTGGGTACCCGTCATGTGGTTCCCACCTTCTGCAAGCACCGGAACACTGCAGCGCAGACTACCGAACATTCAGACGAAGCTTGCGGCTTGAAGGCTAACAAGTCCACCGACCGGAACTCAGTCTCCCCTTCGGAACCACGGATTCCCCGATTCTTCTTGCGGCATGTTCCTTCAGTTTCGTGGTGTCTTCACACACACGACTCCTGCAAGCTCCGAAGCACTGCAGCACAGATGACCAAGCAACCGAGTATTCAGACGACACTTGAGGCTCGAAGGCTAACAAGTCAATAGACCAAGATTCGGGCTGTCCTTTTGGAGCCACGGATTCCCTGATTCGTCTTGTGGCTTATATCTTCAGTTTCGTGGTATCTTACACACACAAACTCTTGCCAGCACCGGAACACTGCAGCACAGACGTCCGAGCAACCGAGCATTCTGACGACGCTTGGAGCTCGACAGAACAAGTACACCGACCAAGATGCAGCTTCCCCCTTTTGGAACCACGGATTACCTGATTCTTCTGGTGGCTTGCTCCTTCAGTTTCATCGTGTCTTTACCCACACGGATTCCTACAAGCATCGAAACATGGCAGCACAGACGACCATGCAACCGAGCACTCGGACGACACTCGAAGTTCAAAGACTAACAAGACCGCTGACTGGGATTCGGTCCCCTATTCTGCGACAGCAGATTGTGTCCACCCTGTTGCTTCTGTCAGGCTTGCCCTTTGGTTCTGTTGTGTCTTTACACACATGGATTCCTGCAAAGGCTGCTACATCACAGCACAGGCAACCGAATAACCAAGCATGCCGACGCCGCTCAAGGCTCGACGGTTTACAAAACCTCCGACCGGGATTTGGTCTCCTCATCTGAGACCACGGATTGCTGTCCAGTTTCAAGCCTGCCCTTCGGTTCTCTTGTGTCTTTCCTCACACGGATTCCTGCAAACGCTAGTACACCGTAGGTATCTGGGCATCCGACTCACCAAGCGACCGGACTACTCAGCGACCAGGAACCACGAGTCGCTGCTACACCTGCTTTCGTGTGGAAGCCTCTTCTTCATCAGTGGTTCACTCTGCTTCACCATGCACCTCGTGCACATAGGCACGCGTGAACCAGGAATCAACACTAACGTTTCCTGTTATTCCTACGATCTACTGTTACTCGGCATCCGCAAACCAAGGCGTGTGTGTCCGAGTGGCCGAGCCACCGCTGGATGCTTTAACTACGCATCACACTCGTCTACCACAACCTCGGCATCAGTGCATACACCAGCTTCCACGACCGTATACCAGCAGCCGTATGCCACGACACAAGCATCCGAGCATCCGCACATTCCCTGACACAACGAGCATGTGTCAACCAACCTCGCCACAGGCATCCGTACGACCCAACTGCCTCCATCTGCGGCAAAGCAGACCCAACGACGTCCCGCTGCCGATCTGCCTTGAGGTTTATCCAGCACGACCACCTGCCTCCGAGCCCCTGGACTCACCCACGCCCAGCGCCACTTCATTTCCATCAGCCGACGCAATCCTTCGGATGCCTCTCCAACTCACCTCATTCTTTTCTCACCGGTTTCCTACCAGTCTCTCCTCAACCTCAAGTTTCCATACAAAAACAAAAGGGTGGGGGGGGGGGGGCAATCCTGGATATCAATGACCTGGAAGTGGTTTGCAATAGGGACTCTGGATGACCTCTGATGTGGCATCTGTCTAAGAGCTGTGCCAGGTTCATCTATGGATGCTATCCCCAGGGATACTTACAAAGCTTCCTCCAGTCGCCTCAGTGAGGCATTTGCTTTCCGGCCTTCCACTTGTATAACAGTCACTCCTCGCTAAGCAGAAAATTTTGAAATTGGTAATTACATATCACACTGTGGTGTCGTATACTAGCATCATGGCGGATTCCTCCAACAACAAGCCCGCAAGATCTCAAATTGAAGATTATCCTTCCATAGGGGAAAATTAGCATCGGCCACTAGCCAGCTGGCGATTAAATGCTGTCATTTGGCGACTAAAAATTTAGCACCAGCGGCCACTTTAGCTACTTGTCATGACAAGCATGACTGCATTTAAGAGCTTCCCACTTTTGATAACAAAAATTCTGCTAAAACTATTTAATTGTGACTGTTTGATGTAATCCTTAATGCCTTCAAATTAGCTTTTTAAGGTTATTTTTTAAAATTGCCAAGCGTCTGAATGAAATTAAAAATTGCTACCAACAAAAACAAAACTACTGATGCCCAGTTTGTTTCACTGCAGCTGGGGTATAATCAATTTAAAAAGTAGGCCTAGCCCCCCAAAAAATGTGTCAATTTTTGTTTTGTGACTAGGAAGGAGTGGAGGGCTCCCATTTCGGTCGACTAAAATTTTACTGTGGCGACTAAACTTTGTCATCTGCAGGCCACTGGCCGGTACATCAAAAAGTTAATTTTCACCTATGTATCCTTCGTTATCATAAGAAAACTCACTAACAGAATCTGAAGCACGCCTTAAACCAATTCTCCGGCAGCAACGGTACCTCCACGACCAGTTCTCAAGATTCCAAACCTACACAAACAGTAACGTTTGCAGATCCAAGCCTTGCTGTCTCATCACAAGACTCTTCTTTCCACACATGCGATTTGAGGCCCCCTGCTTCATGTCCCGAAGATGATTCCAGTACTCCACTTTCATCTCCATCAACATCCCGCAAACGATTACACTCGACACTTGGTCTTCCCCTTCTGCTCTCCCCGCAACAGATTTCCGGTCTGCCCCTGCAATATCATTACGACTCCTTTCACTTTCGATCTTCCCTCTTGCAGAGCCTCGACTTCCTGCTGTAGGTAAACCCACTTTGCCATCAATCTAGCGTCTTTTTACTCCATTCATCTGACTCTCCAACAAGATCTATACTCCAACACGTCCCTTCAGCATTCTACCGAATCACTTGCTTCCCTGCAGCATACGGTCGACCACCAAACAGACACCATACAATCTCTTCTTTCAGCCAACACAACTTTCAGACTGAACCTCCACTATTGACAGGACCAAACTTCCTCGCTCAGGGTACGGAACATACTCCGGTCCCAGTTTCCTGGTTCTTATGCCGGCTCCCACGAGCACTTTATCAAGCTTTCTGCCCAAACTCCGTAAGGATTCCTCTCAAGATTCCCCTCAAGGGATCCCTTCCTTCAGCAATGACAGTGGTATCGTATATTCCTTGGCCGCCGTGACTCTCGCAAGCCGCACCGCCCAGACAAAGCGGGCGCCGCTCCGTCGCCAGACTTTCTCGGATTCACCTTAACCGCCAGCATCTCACAGCCTCGGCTTCCCCAAGCCGTTTCATGGACTACTACTTCGGTTACCAACTGGCTGACCCTCTTCCTCGCCGGCCGCCTTTTCGGCCTCTGGTCTTTCCTGCCGGAGACTCCAGACCACCAGCGACAATCCTCCCGTAGTCACCACTGGTATCTGGTACTCACCTACCTATCCCGTTCCCACAGTTTTCCTCGTTCTCGGCATACTCCGGCAACAGATTTCTTCATCAAGACGCGACCCCTCAGTTTTGTCCACGGATTGCTACTTCCCTGGCTTAGCACCTATCCTGCAGGTTCTTCCAACAGCCTTACTTCAACAACCCCCGACGTCCTTATGACAATCGGCGTCTCCCTCGCCTTGCCTTCTTTGTACTGAATTGGTCATTACGACAACCTCTCGTACAGCGGAGTCCCCTAGCCTAGGACCCTACGCCGCGGTTCCTGGCCGTCGTCACCAAACTTACTTACCTACTTACTTACTTACATCTCTGACCTGTCGTCTAACTCAATAAATGTTAAATTGCCAAAATTCGCAGATGACATCAAGATGTATCGACCCATTCACTGCTTCACTGCTTCAGGCATCACTGGAATCCATTTTCGAATGATCAGCTAAGTGGCAGCTCCCTATTAATGATAGCAAATGTCTTGTTTTCCATCTTGGTAATAATAATAGAAATCATGCATACTTACATAAAAATCATGCCTTAAAGGCCGAGAAAAGTATTAAGGATCTTGGTGTCTACTTCTCATCAAACCTTAGTTTCTCCAACCAGTGTAATCAGCTAGTTAGCAGGGCAAAACGAATTAGTTTTGTGGTGAGAAGATGCTTTATCTCTCGTGACGTGCCTACTCTAATTAAAGCCTTTAAAACCTAAGTGCGGCCTATTCTCGAATATGCTAGTCCAGTCTGGTCTCCATATCATCTTAAAGACATCAAACATATTGAATCTGTACAGCGTTCGTTCACGAAATATCTTCCGGGATACTACAATCTGCCTTACGCAATGCGTGTTAGTAAGCTGGGTCTCGAGTCTCTCGAGCTGCGGCGATTGCACGCAGATTTATGCCTAACATTCTCCATCCTACGGGGATTTGTTGATTTTGACCCAAAGCTTTTCTTTGTGGTTCGTGGCAATAGCTATACTAGGGGACACGCACTTAAACTGATGGTTGCGTCTAAAAAAAAGAGACTGTAGAAAATATTTTTTCTCAAATCGTGTGGTGCACCCGTGGAACAGCTTATCATCGGAGGTGTTGGAGTCTGCGAACTTACGTATTTTTAAACAACTTCTTAAAACGACCGATCTGGCAAGATTTTTAAAATGTTTTTTATACGTTCTTGTTTTTAATATTTTTAAAATGTTTTTAATACGTTTTTATTTTTAATATTTTTAAAATGTTTTTAATATGTTTTTGCTTTTAATATTTTTTAATGTTTTATGTATATTACAATTGCTCCTCTTTTTGAGTAATATAATTGGTTGTATGTATCTTATTTCTCTTTTATCTAATGTATGAATATTATCCTTTTAATGCTGGACAGGTGTTAGCGGAACCTAACAGTCCCTTCCTGGTTTCCATTTTCCTAGTTATGGAAATAAATATCTTACTTACTTTACTTACTTCCAGTCCTTGGTTCCCAGGACTCCGGCTTCCATCTCTGGCATCTGAATTACTATTTCCAACATCTCATGGATTGTTTGCCAAGAGCCTCGACTTCCTCGGCATCACACCCTCATACCACATGCTCAGAACACCAAGACTGCCCTGCATGGAATCCTTAGCGACACCGTCTTTCGGGTTCTCGCCTACGCGGATTCCTTCCACAGATTCCCTACAGACTATCTCACCACCGAAAGATTTCCAACCGTTCCGACCTCACCAAAAATCTGGTATAAGCTTCTAGTCCCAAGCAACAAACCTAGGAACATCAACACGGTTTTCAAGTATCTTCACGCACAAAACTCCCACCACGGATTCGCGGCATCCTTCTCCATCTCTCTCCGGTTTCCCGTACTCCGCACGGCTTCCCAGCGTGTTCTGCGATCATGTTATGGACTCACACCAAGCATGGCTGTCTTCTCATTTCCTTCACGGACCATTTTGCCAGCTACCTGGCTCAACTCTACAAACAGCCCGACTCTGGCTTCCCGGATCCCCTTCCTGGCAAGAGCTTCAGGCTCGACGGGAGAGCCAGACTCCGGTTTTCCGGATTCCCTTCACAATAAGTGCTTCGAGTCCCTACCAGCTCTACTAGAAGGCAGGATTCCTAATCCCTGGACTCTTTTCAACGACAAAACCTTCAAGTCACCGCCAGTACACCTCAGTTTAAAGGTACATGAGAATTTTGTCATGTTCGCGTGCCTAAATTTTTCCATTACCTTGCCCAGGACTTGGTCTCCGTTACGCTACCCTCCGCAGCGTCACCACATCCAAATTCTTCAGCGATAACGGTATACCGGTTCACGGGGTATTGTAGACTCCGGGGCAGCCTGCTTTCAGGCTCCAGTGCTTTGGCACCTGCCACCGAGGCACAGTCTGCTACAAAGTACAAAAATTAGGTAATGTATGTTTTCATGGCATATAGAAAGCCCAAATACCATGTACAGCTGGTTGATTTTGGTTTCTATTGCCCTTATGAAAACATATATTACCTCAGCCTGCTCGGCCTCCCTTCTCGGTCGCCAAAGTAGACCCAGCGTGGAAGAAAGAGTGAAGCCCAACTCCGAGCGACGTCTTTTTATAGAGGCCTACGCAATGAGAGGGGACCAGCACATGCGCAGAAGAAGGGAGCTGCACACACGGCAGGCAAGCCAACTTCTTTTCTGGGGTTCAAATGGAAGGAACTGCTGCAAAAATTAGGTAATGTGTTTTCAGAAGGGCAATAGAAACCAAAATTAATCAGCTGTACCTGGTATTGTGGGCTTTCTATTGCCTTATCGAAAATATACACTACCTGCACCCACCCAATCTTCCCTCTTGAGTCTCCACCATGACATGTTGAGGGGAGAGGCTGGCTATCGCCGTAACACCATTTATGGAGAGTCTGCGCTGGTGCATGTCCAGATGGGAAGCGAGGCTGCGCGGATTCTATGTGTTTAAAATTCCTCCAAGGGAAACAGCATCCAGGAACTGAATGCAAAAATTTACAGGTAGTTACGTTTTCTATTAGGCAATAGAAACCAATTTTGACAGCCGGAAAAATTGTGGTTTTTGACCAAGATTAAGCATTGGAGTTATAGTGAAGATACAAAAGAAATGCACCTAGATTTGTCGAACTTATAATGTAGCCTGAACTTGATCGTCGAAAATTCACACATTCAAGAAATTTGTTAATAGCCTATATAGCGCATTGCCTCTTCAAGATGAACTCTCATAATCACAGTAGATCGACGCTCAGTTTCTTCCATAGTGTAGATCCTGCATTAAAGTGGCACTATCTCCAATTTAAATCCGTACGAAAATACCGAGGCGCGATCTAGCAGCAGTGATAGTAACCAGACCAACAGTAACCTGTTGAAAATTAAAATTGTGACCTTGTGTGCATTTGTGGGATTATTCTATTGCCTGTTAGGAGGCCCTATTTTACTTGATACTAACCTTTACACATGGACGATGAAGGGGGGGAGTGGTTGTTCGCCCATCTAGATTGAAATCAAACGTAGGCCTATAAACAAAGAAAATTCTGGGTGCTTATGAAGAAAACTGTGCTGTGTTAGTTTCTTTCATGGCGACAGGAAGGACTTAAGGTTACATCATGTTAGGCCGCAAAAAAAAATTTTTTAATTTTAAAATATTCCCAAAAAATGTTGTCGGAAACAGTTAAGAACGTAGGGTGTGTGAAAGAGAATTATAGGAGTGTTATTTTTTGATTTTTATTTTGGGTGTGGAATCGCAAGAGTAGAATTTTTAGAAACGAAGTAAATAGGCTGCATTAAAGACTGGCCTTGTGAGGATACAAGATACACCAATCTGAGAAAGAAAGAAAAGACAACTACCCCAACTGGGACTCGAACCTAGGACTTCCCGCCGACTACTGGGTTTGAGTCCTAGTCGGGACAGTTGTCTTTTTTTTTCCTTCTCGGATTGATGTATCTTGTTTCCTCACAAGGCCAGTCTTTAATGCAGGCTGTTTGCTTTGTTTACCCTTTGATTTATAAATTATTTAGAAATTTCCGTTTCCCCCCCCCCCCCCGGCTAAAATTGATGCCCCACTGTCGCATTGACAGTTAAGTGAGTCTACCGTCATCTCTTTAAAGTGGGCTCTCAGAGTTCCAGTTGCACGAGAACTTACCAAATGTTCACTCAGTAATTAAATAGACTTGTGGCCTTGATCCGTTAAAAGAAATCGCGTTGTGCATTCCTGCGCTTGATGCAAGCAAGTGCTAGATATTACTGTATCACTATAGATGTTGCCAGATTTTGCATATTTTCAATCGTGATAGTGCCACTTTGAGGCTGAAAAAAAGCATTATAGACGAGTGTCAGTAGTGGTGGTCAGCCACTGGCACGTTGACATAATGAGCAAGTTCTTACCGTGTGGTGGTCGGGTTTTACTTATTATTTTTTTAATTTGGGGAAAAACCTACATTACTTTTAGATAATAGGAAAATTACAATTCACTCAAAAACCAGGTTGGTCCAGTTAGCATTTTTCCTCAAAAATTAAATGGTAGGGTATTGGCTAGTTGCTGGTCACGCAGTGAACTCGACTGGGTAGCTAATGGTGATTTTTTTCATATTTTAAGTTTAAAACTAAAAATACATCTAAGCAGCTTTCTGTTGCTGACGAAATTATACATTACCTGGAAATTTAGCATTCTTACCTGCTAAAAATGTCTGCAGACAATCTACAGTTTTTTAAGCTTTTCCAGACAATCTGCAGCTTATATTCAATGATAAGCAGACTAAATTCAAGGACTGCAGATAATCTGCAGATAACTGCAGAAAATCTTCAGTTTCTTATTTGCCAAAACATCTTAACTTGTTAATTTAGCATTACATTGTCCTCGATGGAATGTTTCCCTGGAGGTTTCTTGGCTGCGTGTAGGCGCCTGCTTGCGTGCCCACACTGCGCCTGCCCTCCTCTATAAAAGCGAGACCGTGAACGTTTTCAGCATTCATTTTCCTCCAGCGATCGTCTACTACGTCACTCTGTTTCCAACCTTTCAAATTTGGTTACTCCACCGGCCATCATGAACCGTAGACTCTCGTCATTGCGATTGATTTCATATTGAAGCTCTCTATTTGGTTTGAATGACAGCTAATCAGATACCGAAGAAACGAAAGCTACTGCGGATGCTTTCATCCAAAAGCACGGCCCGCTCCCGTGCCTGCCATCCACCCGATGCACCCCGTCAAGCTGCCGCAAACTCGGCTCCCGCTTCCTGACGCCGCATTTCCCGCCGTCTACGTGCTGACCGACAAGCACCATCGCACTCAACGAAGACGCTCGGGCTCCTTCCTCACCGACCCCCGGGGCTGACCCACCTTTCCAAAACTTCGGCTTCGGATTGCCTTTCACTGTCGCCAAACTCAAGACTGGACAGCCTGGGCAACAGTTCTCAGCTTACCGCACACCTTGGTTAGCTTTCGTTTCTGTTCATTCCGATAACGAAGAAGACAACCACACTCAAGGAAGACATCGTGGCTCCTTTCCCCGTCGACTCCCGGGGCTGACACACCTTTCCATAAGCTCAGCTTCGTATTGCTTTCCACTGTCGCCAAACTTTAAGACCTGGTAACCTCGGCAACTGCGTTCAGCACACCATGGACTCCCTGGTTAGCTTTCGTTTCAGTTTATTACGACAACGAAAGAGACCACCGGACTCAAGGAAGTCATCGTGGCACCTCCCCCGTTGACTCCCAGGGCCCACCTTTCCAGAAGCTCAGGTTCGGATTGCTTTCCACTGGTCCCGAACCTAAAGACCTTGCAACCTCGGCAACGACTTTCTGCTCACCATGGACCTCCCTACTGGTTTTCGTTTCGCTTAATTCCGATAACAAAGAAGACCACAGCACTCAAGGAAGACATTGTGGCTCCTTCCCCGTCGACTCCAACAGGGCTAACCCACCTTTTTGAAAGGTCGGCTTCGGACTGCTCTCTACGGGATTCACCAGCCTATACCCCGGTTGCCACTTTAGACCGACCCTTCTGCCAGTTGGGTTTCGTTTTCAGCGGAATCCGACAACAATGAAGACAACATCATGGAGCGTTCAACCGAATTCTGCCCCTACAGTCGAAGACACCGTGGGTCCCTCCCTGTCACTTCCAGGGTCGAGCCACCCTTCCAAGGCAGTGCTTTTGGATTGCTCTTCTTCAAGCGGTAAACGAAAGCTAACCCCGCACTGTCAGCACGTTTAAAAGTTGATCCATACAAATTTGTGTTCATCGCATCCAGTCTGCTTTCACCTCGATACCCTCTCATTGGCTCAGATGTCAGCCAATTCCAAACCGGTCAGACGAAAGCACTAACTATTGCCTCTTGACCGTGAAACAGTGCTTCCATCTTCACTGCTCTCTCTCTCGTGCGTGCCAATCGCCCGACGCCAACGTCGTGCTGCTCCACCAGCTCATGTCTGGCTATCCCTTCAAGACTGCCACCAATTGGACACCAGCACCGTCGACACGTGGGAATGATGAACTATCCAACTTGCGGCCACCAGATCCAGTCGGCTCCCGCCTCGAAACCACCCAATTGGTTGATTTGCTGTCCCAGAACGGCCCTCCCTTCGTCCAAAATGTGGGTTCTTATCAAAACTAGCCGCTTCTTCCCAAAACTGTCTCCGCTTTGGCTACTGCTCACTTTAATGCTCCTGCTCAAGCTTTCATCCTTGATAACCGCAGGATCTCCGCTCTCGACTTTGCCGCCGACTACGGACACATCCTCCCCGCCCTACAAGAGAAGTCACCGCTTCAAGCTGACCAACGGACTTCCCCTACAACCCACCTGTCCTCTCAGTGCTGGATGTGGGTCCACGCTAAGCAAAAAACTCCCATCATGAGGCAAAGAGAAGCCTCTGCCAGGCGGCCGCCACTCTGGGCCCCTCCCACTGGCGCCGAACCAGCTTGCGGTCCTTTCACAGATCTCCTCTCTCAGGGACCAAACTATAAGTGAACGCAGTGAAGTTCACAGTACAGTTGAAGATGCCTTTCAGCGGAAAACGAAAACAACCTATGCCGCCTCCGTCGTGAACATCTTCCGCCCGACACGCCCGCACCCAAGACCCGGTAGCAGCCACCGACAGCCACGAAAGCCGAAAACGAGGCTCGAAGCTTTCACCAAACACGTCCAAACAAAAAAAACGAAAGCCATTGGCTCCGCCTGGTGCACCACAAGCCCCTGCGGAAAAGGGTTCGGCATCTGCCCCGGATCAAATGCAGCTTTCGTTCCAAACAAAATTGAAGATGCCTTTCAACGGAAAACGAAAGCCATCTCGAGGCTACATAAAACGAGTGAAAATTTGCACGTCCTCGTGCACCTGGGAGCAACCTGCGAGAAAGGTTCCAACATCTGCCCCGGCTTAAGTCCAGCTTTCATTCCAAAAAAAAAAAAAACACAAAAGATTGACATCCCAGACGGCAACAACGATGAACCAACGCTCCCACCTACATCGCTGCTCAAGACGGTCGAAGAAACTGTCCTGGACTGCTTCCTTCACAAGCCGACACAGTCCGCCCAAGCCCCGTCATGAATAGAGGCCTGATAACCGGGTTTGGTTCCGCTCTCCATGTCATAGACTCCAAGCCACGGAATCTGCAAATCATGGAGTCTGCTCAAGCCAGCCATCTTCCCTACCAACATGCCTCCTCCATAATTGAGGATCCCTGCTCGGCAAAGGTGACCCCCCCAATTTTGGACACGGAATCACCAGCTGCCCCCCCCCCCCCCAACCGTGAAAAAGAAGCTTCTCTCGTCCGTTTGGCGACGGCACAACGAACCCTCGCGATCTCGACACTTACTTGGAATGCGAATTTTTTTTTGTAGAGAAGTCAAACTGGACTTCGGAACCGCCCTGTCAACACCAAAGGATGTCGAAGTTCCAACTTTCAACAACAACTTACAACAACAACTAATGCCTCCGGATGAGCCTGTGCAACCTCCCAAGCAGACATCTTACACACGACTGTCAACGCCTTGTGCACCAAGCCTCCGGCCAATGTCAGCCCCGAACAAACACGCAACCATTAGACCACTCTTCTGCTCCAGGAAATCGCCCTCAAATCAAATCAAATCAAGCCTCCGGAACCAGTCGATCCATGAGCCGGACACTTTTTTTTGAGGTCTGTCCGTTTCATTTTACCGTCCCTTTCACAAGAAGAAGCTACCCAGCTCTCTTTCCCCGACAAGAGACGGAAGCAGGCCTCCGTCTACCGTAGCCGCAAACGCACCAACGAAAAACTCTCTGACGAAGCACCCCAGTCCTTTCAACCTGACCCTCCCCGCTCTCGCTTCGGCCAGTGCAAACAACAGAAGCGTGCATCAACTCCGGACTTGGCCGCTACTCATCACCAGGGGGCAGAAGCTCCTTTCATAAAAAAACCAACAATGACGCCTCTCGCTTCCCGTGTTTCCCGGTCGGCGCAAGACTCCATCACTTCCTCCCATCCTGCCAAAGAACAACCCGCGACACAGAGGTCCTTTCTTTAATCAAGAACGGCTCTTGTCCGAAATTAATTTCACAACTCCTACGGGAATAGGCCATTGGAAAATGCCACAACTCTGGACCGGGATTTTACAGCACGGCTTCAGCCGACCAAAGAAAACAGATCCATAGCCAGTTTTCAACATGAAGACATTAAATCAAGTTCGCTGCCAACGACAATTTCATCATGGCATTCTTGGTGTCGAAACGTCAATCTTTCAAACAAAACGATTGGTCGATCCCAATCATTTTCGATTACGCACTCGGCTGCACTAAAACAACGACCCGGAAAAGTACCCTTCATGGGACACAAGTGGCCACTCAACGAAACATCGTAATCCAACCTCAGCGGAAACCCAATGACCATCCGAGCCACCAAACAACCTTTCCAGCCCTTGCCACTGTAGGAAACGAACCCAAACGTCCAGAAGGCCCAATACGTATGACACGCTTCCACTCATCATGGTCTCACCACGAAGACATTTCAAAAAGGAAGAAAACAACTCACAACCCGGGCCAAACCTCCTGCTATGGCATCCCGCTGAAGTAACAAGACAATTGAAGCAGCTTATGACAGACTTAGCACGAGCATGTGCATTAGTCTTCGTAGGCCCACTGCCGCACCATTCCACCTGAAGAAATCCCAAGAGTAGCATCCTGCCGACAACCAACAACTTCACTTCCCATTTCCCAAGGGACACGTCAAGTGAACAAAAAAGACTACACTGACTGGGCCCAATCGTTGCAGCCGGAACTGTGGTCAAGCCCCCTTAAGCACTCAGAACAAAGAAGAAGCAAGCCATTCATGCTACCAGCCAGCACCACTGATGAGAAGCAAGATCCATCAACCAATGGTCCTTTGCAAAGCCATCAAACCAACGAGTTCCAATTTCCTGGTTCATCAAGGTTTTGAACAAAGTGCCAAATTTTTCGAAATTAACAGGTTAAGATGTTTTGCCAAACAAGAAAGAACATTTTGCCGGCCCTCGGCCCGGCCGGCTAAAAATGGTTTCTTTTTTGCCTAAAACATATTAAACTTTATACCGCCCTGCCTCCCCTCTCGAGTTACCGCCTGACATATTGATAGGAAAATAAATGCCGAACGCATTCACGCTCTCGCTTTTACAGAGGAGGGCTGCGCCACGCAGGTGCAGTGTGGGCATGCAAGCAGGCGGCTACACGCAGCCAAGAAACCTCCAGGGAAACATTGCATCCAGGACAATGTAATGCTAAGTAACAGGTTAAGTATGTTTTAGGCAAAAAGAAACCATTTTTAGCCGACCGGGCTGAGGGCCAGCAAATGTTCTTTTTATGAAGCAAGTCCCAAGTCTGCAAATAATCTGCAAATTAAATTCAAAAGGTGTATAAAACCAAAATCCACTTAAAAATTTTGGACTAAGAACAATTTTAGGATTCCTAATCTGCAGTAAATATGCAGATCAAATATTACCTGCAGTTTTATGAAGGTTTGGATTTTGGTCCAAACTTTTTTCCGAGTTTGAAAGACAAAATGAACATTTAGGAACCACTTTTTTGTAGCCAAAAATCCAATTCTTGTCCCGAAATGATGGGCCCTATTTTTCGAAATTGTTGGAAAATATCTTTAAAAAAAATTGATACTTTTCCTGCAGATTTTCTGTAGAAATTTTTAGCGGGGTTGTTTTTGACTGCAATTTCCCCTAAACCTGGAGGTTAACATTTTTACCCGTCCACCGGTGGCTATAGTAAGTCCAGTTCAATGCTCACCAACTTCAAAAGTTCATTTGCCAGCACAACTTTTGTTGGGAGGGTGGCAACTTTTTTTTATATTAGCCGCTATGTACATAAATTATTTTAATCACTATTAACAAGATTTATACAAGACAGTTTGTATCAAAGTTACCGTATGTCAGTTCTAACAACATTCATTAGTAGAACATAGACACCTCTTTCAAACTAGTCAAAAAGGGTAAACAAACAATATTGTGTTGGATGGTATGGCATAATTTAATTTCTTGATATGCAGCCTTTCAAGGGAGGGGAGGGACCATCAGAAAGACTGGGAGAAAAAAAGGCAGGCACTATTTTTCCAATCCTCGATTCTCTGTTGTTTTAAGTGTTCCTTCATAATGTTAATCTACCTAAAGGGAGAAAATGGGCAAAAAAAGATGGGGTGGGGCAGGGATGGGGCACGTGCATCCACAACGTGAGATTGCCCTCGTATCTCTTCCCCTCCCCTCCCCAAATTTCTGAAGTTTTATTAGGATCCAATGTATCTGTCAGTGAGTCTACACCACTTGATTTTCGAAGGATTTCAGCGTTGCGTTAGAGCTAGCTGTCTCCGCGTAGTTTGCAAAATGTTTAAAAGTCTTAATCGGATGTACGGTTCACCGAAAACCGTGAAAATCTTTAATAATAAAACATTTTAAAAAGATAGTAGATAATAATCGCACGTTTTACTATTAAAAAAAACTACAACACGAGAAGTACGTTACGTAGCCAGAACATAGTTATTCCAAAGTAAAACGGTTAATAAAAAAAAAATGTGTTAAAATAAAAAGTAGGAATCACGTAAAATTCTTATACACGCTTCCCCCCATCTTGGATCAGCCGGCATGTTTTGAATTCTGGTTCTGTCATAACTATACTTGTTGGTTGCTTGTTAAATAGGCCATAGGCTAGATATATTATTTAAAAACAATAGAAAAAAGTTTCATTGTTCACATTTTTGGATTAAACGGCAACGTTTTAGTCATATTGCTGTGTCTTAGTAGTTTTCCGACGTGTGCGACTAAATCCTGACGCCACTTTTAGGCCTAACGGAAGCAGATTTCCGTTTGATCCCTGAAACAGGAAGTTCAGGTTTTAGAGCTACCTAACACGTTGGGAGCGGTGGTTTCGACAAAATAAACAGTTTCTGGTGAATATACAGCAAATTGAAGAGAAATTATAAGCAAACATAAAATTATTTAAACTAGAGTTTGCAGTTAATGCCGTTTAGCTGTGGACTGATACGAGACTGGCTGAAACATTTCAGTATCCAACGACTGCCAATGCGTACGTGGGCAGGCACGCACGCTAAAAATAAAATACGGCGCTTCGATAGACGGACAGGGAAGGGGGGTGACGTTTAAGAGACATATTTAAAAAAAAAAAGGGGGGATTTTGGTGACTGCTTCTCTTCAGACTTAAATTGAAGAGCTTATTTCCAAAACGTCTTAAGTCCAACAAATGAACTTTTTCAGAAAATGCAAATTTAGTGCTACTCCTCAGTAATTGGTAAATGTTCAATTTTCTTTTGTGTGCGACCACGAGGAAGGATATGCCAACTTAGACTCCTTTTTAAAAAAATCTGAGACCTTTGGATATGGGAGTATTTAGGGCACAAGGAGTGGATTTAAGACGTTTTGGAACTAATTTGGGATTTAAGGCAGTTTGGAACTAAACATTATGGAAGTAAGACGTTTTGGAAATGAACTTGCCACAACAATAAAACTACAAAAATACCAAAGTAACTGTTTATTGGGCTAATATGTGAATATAGATATAATGCAAGCCAACACTACACACTGTTGTACATTACAAATACAAAAAAATGACAATCAGTCTTCTTCTTCACTTACATCACTGTTTACAGTGGTTGTTCCCAATGTAAAAATGTTAGTATAGAAAGCCATAGCGGGATGTACTTCTGTTACCCCTATTTTAACCAGAAGGGCTTTTACATCATTTATTTTGGCGAGCTTTACTAGATTGCCAAGAGGCATCTTACGAGGTGTAAAAGTCGACCACTTCTTGCCGCGTTTCAATAGCTTGTGGTGACACGCCTCAGACGAGTAGTGGGTTTTACATCCAATGTTTTCTGATGTAATCTCGAGGAGTTTCATTTCCGTGATTTTAAAATCCATTTTAGACTTTAGATGTCCCTTACTTGTCTTTTTCCAACTGTAAACATTCCAGTCTACACCAAGCATTACAACTGTGCCGACATTACCAAAGATGGTGTGGTAATCTGTGGATAAAAGAAGCTGTTCGTGTTTACGCAGCAGTTTTTCCACCCTGCCAAAGGCTCTGTCCGCAGGTAAATAACTATGGCCTCGCATAGGAAATGCAAGTTCAAAACTAACATTCAAATCTTGAGCAAGTTTAGATAGCATGGCTAACATATAGTAATTTCGGTTCTGACCCCCACATGCGTCAGAGAAGAGCTTAATGGTAGTAATAGTCGGATTATCAGTACAAAAGTTCCTAAGATGATGGTGCACAGCGCTACAGATTTGCGAACTTCCCCTTGCTGCTTCTCCCTCAGTCCAAGTGTAAAAGTAAACATCGTTTTTGTCCTGCTTGGAATTTGCACCATAGTGACGGACAATACCCAAATAGTATTGCCATAACTGGCGTGCATAAAATGCCTCACCTATAGCTGTCCGCGGTAGAGGTTGATTTTGCATTAAGTCAAAAGTAAAAGCTGCTGTGTTATCCGGTAATGGTTGATTTAGTAGGTTGTAAAAAGCTTTTGCTCGACGTTTATGCACCATTATTTCACACACAATAATTTTCTTAACGCTTGCATCCACTTCAATCTTTAATCGTTGAAATCGTTCCTCGCAATAGCTGCACACATCAGTACGAGGTGTGCCAAATCCAAGGTTAAACTGAGTTGTAAAGACCTGGTGATACAGATAATACTTACAAGTTTTTACATCTTCATCAGTTGGGTGTTTCTCAAGGAAAAGCTTCCACATCGCTCGAATGCAAAGAGTTCCTGGCAAATATTTTCGGTTTGGTGTTTTTTCTCGGCCGTAGTGGCTTGATGTGCATTTGAAGCTTGTAATGTGTTCACATATCAAAGTTCTTAAACGGTCAACTCTTTGATTTACACGCTTGCCACCTCTGTTTTCGGCCCTTGATTTTCCGTGCTTGAAATAGTACGCAGCTAATCTTTGAACTCTTTTGGGTTCCACTCGAAGTATGCTGCAGAAAGTGGCGGAACACACTTTGATATTGTCGCCATCACATGTCTGAATGAAACGAGTCACTGCGAACGCACGATTGCGTACATCCTGTTTCCCTCTACTACGCTTGGTGGTCTGCACGTGTATAGCTTTTGTAATAAATCGATCCTGCTCTACTTTCGTTGTATTGTTATAAAAAAGTCTATGAAAACGTTGGGAATCTGCGCTGTGTAGTTTAGCAGCCTGACAATGGCCATTGTCGTGGTGACAAGACAGTTTAGGTTGCATTCCGTCGCTTGCGTACCTGGTGGCCTTTCCCGCATTCTTCTTCCATTGTGACGGCGTTCGTGATTTTTTCCTTGCAGCTCGTCCAAGTTTTCGTTCAATATCTTCTTCGTACATATCCATTGTTATTTCTGTGTTAAGGCACTAAGCAGGCTGCAACGATAGCACAATGTTGCAGTAGTATACCGGCTATAGTGTGATCGCAGCCATCTTTGATCACGTGACAAGATTGTTGCGCTGTGATTGGCTACTGGGATTTAAGACACTCTGGAAATAAACGAAGCGTGGACATAAGACCTTTTGGAAATAAGCCCACTTTTCACTAAGCTTTTTCTGTGGGATGTAAGTCGTTTTGGAACTTGATTCTTTGATATTTAGATTCAGGGACCTTTCTTTAGGCCTAAATGAGTTTTAACTCGATTTTCAATAAAAATGGACTTAAGACGTTTTGGAAATAAGCTCTTCAATTGCAGTTCATAGAAAGTTAGTGTTTTCTTTTTACTTTTATAAAAAAAAATTAAAAGATGTTTTACTGTAATTGCCAAATTGTCGAGTGGTTGATAAATGTTAATCGCCAACCAACGGACATCACTCGCCCCCTGTCGAGTGGCGACCATTAATCTCCAGGTTTAGTTTTCCCTTGAGTTAAAATTGTCTAATTCTAGCCAGCTGGCTAACCCCTTGTGTATGTGCGCACCCCTCCTACATAAAGGCCGTAAAGTGAAAGCGGCGATATTTCTTTGTCTACCTGTCACAATGAACAGGCACGTCAGTTTCCCCGCACGAAAGTCGATTTTATTGCAGCAATGGTTCTTGTCAGTGCCATCCAAAAGAACCGTCTCCTGCTAATTTCCTTGGCTGCTGACCCTTTGGTCATCGTCGACCCACCGTCCCCACCTTCTCTGGGCTGTCGGGCACGTCTTCTGGTGTTTATCAGACGATCTTCGGTGATGGCGTCCTCTTCGATGCGGCGCCTTCTTTCACCAAAAGCCTTTCGGCTGAAAGCTTTCTCTACCCGGTCTGCTGGCTTTGCTTTCGATCAAACAATCATCAGCACAAACCAGCTTTTCTCGGGTCTTTTAAGGACATGCCGTCATTGGCATCTGACTAGTGCTTTCTGCAATTGGATCTTCACATATGGAAGAAGCTTAATCCAATTGATGCTGTATGGTTTTGTTCGCAAGCAAGAAGGAAAACTCGAGCAGCCTTTCCCCATTTCGAGGCTCACTAGGATTTTTCATCTCATTCTTCCCCCTGTTCATATAGCCGCTCTACCATTCGGTTAGCAGCAGCTGCCAACCAACTTTCATCGAAATGCGAAGTCATGACAATAAGCTCATCGACAGAGCAAAGCACAACTGCAATCCTGAGCCTCCTCCATCACTCTCGGCTGGGAAACCGCACACTCTCTCCTTGACATTGGAGTTCTCCTCTTTTCGTAACCACGAAAGGACACAACAGCTCACCTTTCGGAATTCGAAAGCTTCTTTCGGTCCGGACACGTAACCCATCACTCTCCAGAGCAATGGCTACTGTGAAGCACCACCCGCTACAACAAGGCGCACTGCTTCAGCCCGAAAGACTTTGGTACGACGATGATAGGAAACGAAAGCGCAGTTCACGCTGCCATTTTCCGAAAGATATAGGCGTCTCGCCCGATTTTCATGATTTGCAGATGTAAAAATAAGTATGAACAATCATCAAGTATGCATTTTCCCACATCGTAGCGACGGTGCATCGTTATAAACGAAGTGAACACCTACACTAACGAAAACGCTCTGATGTCGATGCTGGCTCCATCTACTGTGCACCACGTGCACTATCAAGGAAAGCTGCTTTTGGTCACAACAAATGCGAAGACGTGCGGAAATGACCCTTGCCTACATTTTCCTGCCTTGGTACACAGGCTAAACGGAGCGTTAACACATTTTTATCGTACTGAGTATACATCTATTGTTTAACAGATTTATTCCATGAGCTTTGCCCGAAGTATTATTTCTTTAAATCTTCACAATTGTTCATGCACAATTAACACAGCATGACCATTGTTGCTTTTTTGGTTACTATTTTGGATATTTATAACTATATGCTTTTCCCAGATCAGGCTTGATCTGTCGAAGCTTTTGTTTACCGCCTGACTTTGCAGTTGCTAAGGAATCATCGTTTCTGAAGACTGGCTTGCTTGGCTTTCTTACCTGACCTTCGGTTGTGTCAGTGGGACAACGTGCATGTTGTCACATAGGCACACTTCTGCCACGACATCAAACAAAAAAAAACCTTTTCTTTTTCACCGATGCTGCAGGTTGGAGTTGTGCAGCATGACATCTTGGCCGATCAAACGCTGTTCTTCTTCACACCAAAGGACCAGCATGACATTTTTTATATAAAAAAAAACCGGATGTAACGAAAGCCTGTGGTGCTCTCTCTTGTGCTTTTTGGCACTTCCTTCTCCACACATGCTTTGACGTGGTAGTCAACCAAATGTAATGATGCGTTTGTGCCCTGCTATCATTTCAATGTTACACTTACTTCAGCGAACGTTACTCGCCTGTCAACATGCCTGATTTGGTTGCCTTTGGAATAATTCATCCGAAACAGCGCATATCTCAGATTAGGCTGGTAAACCCTCATGGGATGGTTTGGCGTACGGCGCCCTCCTCAGTTTGCCTACGCTGAGATACATAGGGTCGTAGTGACTTTAAATGACTGGGAGAATAACATCAAGTTTGCCTTTTTTGGACACTGTTATTAGTTGTGGACGCGGAGGCGAACTGATGTGGGCGCCTTACGCCAAACCATCCCAAACTGATATTGGAATAGCCTTCTGGTCTGGGCATCCAAAGTTGCATCTGTTGGCTGTCATGAAGGGTGAGATGTTTAGGATTGGCAGGAGACTGATGACGCGTAGTAAAGAAGAGCATTTCAGGAAGACCAAGACTAAGTACCAGTGCGAAGGCGACGATTGACCCCCTAAAGAAGAGGACAGAGCAGCTTCCTAAAGATAAATATACTAATAGAGGTAGTAACGTGTCAACCAGGAAGGGATGAGAAGCTAAAGCATGTTCTCAAGAAAGTCAGGATTGATTGCTTTTTCCGGAAATCCCCGAACGTGGTGAGGTTACTTGGCAATAGAGTAAGGGTTGTTGACGATGATTGACCGGGGGTAATGGCCCGAAGAAGCAAGAGAAAAAGAAGTCGATGAATTTGAGAATCATCAGGATGTGGGCAGGGAACAACAACTACAGACCCTGTGCGGCTTCCCTCTACCATGGCATCTGTGTGCTGGGGCCCTTGCAAGGACTGCCCGAAAGGGTATATTGGCGAGACGAGACACAGAGTTAGCACACGAGTTGGTGAGCCCATTGACAGAAGGAGTGCAATTACTGCACACAGTGACCTTTGTGAACTCAAATCCGCTGGGAAGGAACAAAAGTGTCACTACGATAACACTTGGCCAGGATTCCCAGATGTCTGAAGATACTGGAATCCTTCGCCATTCAACATTACCAAGGCGTGTAATCCCTTTAATGAATGTTCATGAACCCTCTTACAAGTAGACCATGCAGGTTGACTCATGAGCTGCAGGATCGAATGAGTGAGCAATGGAAAGACTTCTAAAACCACCACCACTACAGGAAGATGGCAGCACCAGCGCCAGCCAACCTAACCATCCTAGCTGACTGAAAGCCAACTGTGGAAGTGTGCCAAGTTCAAATGTGGAATGTGGTCTGTTAGTGTGTTTGGTGTACTCCAGGCTTGTGCCTGATGAAGGTGGCAGCAGGGCACAGCCACCGAAAATTCTCAAGAACCCAGCAGTGGACTTGTTTTAATTCTGGTGTTGCGTTGTGTGAAACAAGAAGTGATTATGTCTACATACCAGAGTAACAGGGCTGAAGGTCGGTTTTTATAAATCCCAGATTAGACTCAATCAACCATTTATTTTCTTCACCATCTGTCAACCTGGCCAAGTTCTTCAATGGTCAGCTTTGGCAAAGCCAAGCACTTGTGACCCACGACCGTCTCGCTAAAGCACTTTATTGGGAAAGTGATCGACCAATCATCATGCCTGCTGTTGCTGGCAGTTGTGGTCTCTGATCGCAGCTCTTGAACACATCACATATACCGCATCAGCTTAACATCATCTGTCGATGCATTTGCTGACCACCCAGATCATCTTTATGAATTCACCCACGTACTGTCTCTGGAGACTGGCACCTTTGTGGTGACCAGCCTCTGCAACATCAGCCATGAAGTCACACGTACACACCCGCACCGCCTGCTCTCACCGGCACTCACCAGTGCCATTGAACGCTTATGACCAACCGCGCCCTTCAGATTTTCACCCTACTGCTGTTTTTTTTTTTACTAGTTCCGTTTCCTGCGCCTTCGTTGCAATCCTGTCGCCATGCTATTCTCAACTTTGGATTTGCTGTAAGAAAAAAACTTTCTTTGACAGTTTACAGCCTTAACATGCACTACTGGTCTGAAGCAACGATGTACGGTTTGAAATCAACTGTCTGCAGTTCACTTCCAAGAGTTTGCAGTATACTGACGAGCTTTACAGGTTAGAAGCAAGTTTTCAGCATGCTGATATGGTGTCGATGAAAGTACTCACTGTTAGAGAATGAGCGTTTACAGTTGTTGGGAGATCTTGACACATTTAAACGTCCTTTCTCAAGTACAACGGACGTTTACAGCCCCTCCTTGCCTGGTTCTTGCAGCTGGATCGCTCTTCTCTGTGAAGGTGACGTGGCTTCACCTCCCCAATCAGTTAACCTGCTGTTGCTGTTTACCTTGTCGATAAAAAAAAAAACCTAACTCTCCTCAACCTGGATCTGTTCGGGGTTTTCTGACTCACGTCTTCGTTTCACCGTGGTCTGCCTAAAGATCCCCCATCAAGACGCCCTCATCTGATGCAGCAATCATTCTTCCAAACAGCTGGTGTCTCTTCTCACAAGTGACACCAGCCCAAGGCCTTCGCTTGGCGAACGGCTTTCACTCACTATTAATGCATGCTTCCTGTCACGTGGCTCATTTGACACAGCAGTCATGCCCACTGCTACGTCTCCTCAACGCCTAGCCCGCACTTGATTCGTGCACACATTACACTCAGATGCTTTGACAAGCGTTGTTTCACGGTTTGTCCAAGGGTACTGGACGAGCCTCTTCGGCTGCCTCTTCCCTCAGGCTAAACAACTGCCTTACGTCCTTCTGAACACTGAGTCAAACCACGGTTTGTTCCTGTTAGGAGCTACAAGGGAGCTGTCAGCAGTTTGGTTTCCTCAACTCCTCGAGCTTCTGATCAACAACCCAAGTACCCCACCAGAAATCCCAGACATTTGGTCATCAAAAGGGAAATCGGCTTCACCGATACACCAAAGCTTTGAATCAACATGTAGGGGAAAAAAACACGGAAACAGATTACAAAATAAAAATCAAGAAGTGCTGCAAGAAATAAACAAACAACGTTTCGAACAATTTTTTCGTCATCAGGTTTAAAACTTAACAATTTTAAATCATAGCAAGGCCACTAAGTCATCCTACGTTTAAGGCTGAAACAACTGTAATTATAAAAGAATAACAAACAGAATCCACCATTTCTACTCTCAAAAGAGGCAGACACGGTAGTCGAAATTCAGAAACCCAACCTGCTCCTTGAAGAACCCAAGTCGCAAGGCAAGGTGTATGTTAATCGGGTCTGGGTCACGTGGTTTCAGTGGTATGATCCGTCCATTCTAGCTATGGGGGTTGCTTGGTATGCCTCGAATACGTATCAAGTTTAAGAGACTTGTTTTTATTATTGGAAAATATTCTTTTAGATATTTATTGTCTGGCACTAAATGGTTATGTACTGGAGGTTTGTGCGTGTGGATTACAAGCGTTTCAAGATTAATGCGGGCACGAGTTTGTTTCTCTTGGAACAAGATTTAGACCTTGTCCAAGGCGGGGGTGTGGCCAGTTGTAAATTTATTAGGTGACGTGCCTGTTGAAAGGCAGTGTTGCACTAATGAATTAGTTGCGACTTTTAATTTAAAGTTTGATTTATGGGATGCCATGCATTCCTAAAATTTTTGTAGGGATTGTCCTACGTATGTGGCTGTGCAAGATGGTTCCGTACAGGGAATCCTGTATACAGTATTACGTGTGGGAAGTGCATCGTCTGCTTTGTTTTTGTTTACATTCTTATGGTGCATGATGAGCTGCTTAATATTTTGGTGGCTGTTTGAGACAAGTTTGATGTTATTGTGGCTTAGTTTTTTCTTGAGTACTTCAGTGATGCCTTGGAAATAAGGCAGAGCAATGAAATTGGAAGGGGATGGGGAGGGTTGTATTGGCTTTAAAGCTTTTGTGATCGTTTGTTGACATAACCAAGTGAAACCCATTCTCAACATATTTCTGCAAGATGTTTTGGAATTCATGCTGTAGTAGATCAGCATTACTAGTAGGGGAAACAACACGTTTGACTTCGTTAATAACGACATTACTTTTTTAGTGGGCGTCGACATAGGCGTTGAAATGCACGGTGCGAGTTGACTGCATGCTTTTTATGTAGTGTATGAATTCGATTAGGCTATTGTGGTTGACAATAATACTTACATCCAAAAATGGGAGGGCATTCTTTTTTGAGGATTCCGTAGTGAAATTGAGTGAAGGAGTGATGTTTTTGAGAAAATCGTATAATTGTCTTAAGTTGGGGGGGGGGGGCAAAAGTGCCAAACTATCGTCGATATAACGTTTGTAATATGTAATTTGTGGGAATTTTTTAACCAGTTTATCGTCGACTGCAATCATGACAATGTCGCAGCAAAAGGTCGAAAGTGGGCTAGCCATCGGTACACCATGAATTTGTTGGTAATATTTACCTTCGTTCTCAAAGAATGTGGTCTCAAACGTGACTTCAAGTGCTCTAATGAAAGTATCAATATCCCACCCGAGTTTGAGGAACGAGGTGGGGAGGGAGGGGTTCATGATATAATTTTTGAGAAATTTCCGAAATAATAAGTTGTGGGTCCAATGATGGAAACATTTTTTCAACATCAATGAAACAATTTGAAACCCTGGAGGTACATGATACCTTTCCTGGTCGTTAACAATTTGGAGTGCATTTGGGGTAATGTGGTGCCCTTCAGCAAGTTGTTTAAGAATGGGTTTAAGAAGAAGTGCAAGCTCAATATTGTAGGTGGCTTTCCCACTCGTAATGATCCTCAGAGGAAAACCCGGTTTGTGAGTTTTAATCTGGGGAAATACCCCCCTTGTATTTTTCCCCCTTCACACTTGTGCTTCTGTTGTCCGTATCAAACTGGAACTGCAATAATTGAAGATGCAAGCAACTCCATTCTTTAAAAAATACATCCTCTCATTCTAATTAGCCTACTGGATTCACGACTTTGTCAGACGTCTTTCTACAGCCCACAAAAGCAGCTGAGTTTTCTGACATTTCATCACCTTCGCTGCCTATGCCATGACAGCTTAAGCCGGCCCAGCAAAGGTGGCCTACTTCACCGAAAATTACCTTCTCGGCGCGACCATTCTCCTTGAATCTGTAGCCTTCGCCTTTGTTAAGGCGGCCACTTCAACGAACGAGTGGATCTTTACATGAAATCAGAGCATCCATTACACTGAAAGTGACAATGAAACACCTTTGACCACCGACATGGACCACCAAGCAGCGAACGTGATAACAAAAGCAGCCATCACAGTGACGTTACATTGAAAGACCTTCGGCTATTGACCAGGCGCACCTGCTAACATAAAAACGAAGACTGCCATTACAACGGAACTAACAACGAAAGGCCTTGGCAGTTGACAAGGCGCACCACACAACTACCGCTTCAACCAACCTGGACTTACATGGGCTGAACCTCCTTAACGTTAGAGATAAACAAATCAAGAATTCGACAACAACTCGTCTCTAATCACTGTCAAGGAGTCATCAGCATTGAAAGTGAAGACTAAAAGTGGAACGGAAAACGGCAATATTCCTGCCGCATCAAGTACAAGGCATTTTGTTTACTCCTTCACAAACAATTTTTTATCCAGTCAAAGGAAAGCTCTACAATGACAGTTGCTGTGTTTGCAATTCTGTTGCAAACGGTTGAAGCTCAGTTGCTTGACTACTTCGTGGCTATCTTTCTCAATCCAGACACTACAGTTCACCTGAAGCAGCTTAAGGCAAGGACCCCACATTTTGACCCTTTTTTTCGGAAACTAGAAGAATAAAGCATCCACATTTCTGGAACAACAGGATTGAAGCTCTGCAGCTGCTGTCCGCACTTTCTGAAGCAAGTTTGGCAGCCTTTCACATGGACACGATGAATACGTCTTAAAGTTCTCCAGCGGATTTTTCTTGCTGCTCAGTAACCCACGTTGAAGGTTCAACATACGTGCCAACAGTTTGATAGGAGAACTTCAAGCGTTCCTCAGTCAACTAAAAGGAATGCAGCCTATGAAACAGCTATCCACTCTTTCAGCAAGGTTTCGAAGTACAGTTGCTGTTATGATTACCCATCTTTTCATCAACTCAAGTGCCTTGTTCAGACATTCTGAACACCATTACAGATGCTTTGCCTTCTTTTCAATGTCCTCTACATCTAATACATGGTTTTCATCACAAAATAATGACTTTATCCTACCCTCGTCTCTTTGACCTCATACGAAAATGCCTCTGGCCTTCGACTTCGCTTTACCTTTGCTGCCTAAACGCCACTTCAACGTAGCCACGCATTATTCGGCTCTCATGTGTCTTGCGACCCTGACCGGCAAAGCTGCGGCTTCTTCAGGATTTTCTTGAAATATGTCATTTTTCCCAGTTCACACGACAATTTTTGGTGCTTGTTCGTTGAAAATAATTTCGACATTCAGCACCAGGACGTCACGTTCTGGACAAGGTTGGCATCATTCAACGTCATTGTCACGCATTCAACAAGATCTTCCAAATTCACAAGAAAGACAAGGACAAGGAATCATTCTTCAAATCTCTCCCAATGACAATTTCAACTGCCTTTCAGGCCTTCTAAGTGTCCTTCCACATGTCAGGAGGTGAGCGTTGAAGAAAACCAAAGATTCTCGACAGAAAGCGGAAATTCAACACCACAAAAAGGAAAACAAACGAAATTCGAACACACACGGAAAATGAACACATTGTCTAACGAACCAAGTAAACCCCGACATGACATTGACAACCACTCTAGCCCTTCTCCAACCAATTTTCGAACAGCTAAATTGAACGGCTGAATCGTTCATTTCAGAATGTTTTCTTTTCGTTTCATAACTTCTCTTACAGAGCTGTCTGAAAGATCCTCACAGTTCCCGAAACTGACGGGACCATAACTCCAGTTTCACTGAGAAAAAATGAAAACGCAAAATCTCATTTAGCTGTAAATGCAAAACTAAGACAGGACAGGGACAGGAAAGGAGTGCGATGATTCACTTAACCGATAGGCTGTGACATCTACAATCTGCGTGCAGTCGTGGAGACAACCACACTGACATCATTACCATCTTCAAAGGCATTGGAAGCCCTGCAACCATAAAAAAAGAAGATAAATCTCTTTTTTTTGCCGATGAAAATATACAATGTATTACCTGCTTTTACCTAGAGATAAAATTGTCAAAATCCAGCAAGCTCGCTATGCGCGCACCCGTTCTATATAAAGGCCGTAAGGCGAAAGTGACCATCTTTCTTTCTCTGGCCGTTACTCTGTGGACACGCATGTTTTCCCGACCGAAAGCAATAATTTTTTAGTGATGGCCACCCCGAAAGTGCCTCCTTCGGCTGACTCGGGCTGCTCACGTTGTTGTTATTGTCGGCGCATCGTTCTTTTTTCATGGCCCGTCGGGCACCTCGCCTAACGTCCGCCTTTATTGCCTTTTTAGATTGTCTTCTTCTGGCAAGGCGGTTCCCTCTGCGATAGGCTTTCGATCTCCCGTTCTTTCGGCTCCATCTCCCGCTGCTTTGGATGGCTTTGCCGTTATCAAGACGAACATTTCTCCAGTCTTTTTGTCAATCTGCTGCCACACTGGATCCCGATTTACACTTTTCTTTAATTGGTTTTACAGACAATGAAAGAATCTTCCTCCAACAAATTGAAGCTAAAGGCAAGTCTTCGAAAGTGAGAAGTGACGCAAAGGAATTTGGAGTCTTCATGCCCAAATCTTCACCAAAAGCCTTCCTGTGCCCTTCTTTGTGAGCTATTGGATTTACTTTCCCACAATGCATCAGGAAGTGCGAGAGGAAATTAGCATTGATTTTCCACCTCACCTTACTTGCTGTAATTAATCTTCGAAAGCAAGCAATTTCTCCCCGATTCGAAGCTCACTTGGATTTTTTCGTCTCGTTCTTCTCGTCGCTCACTTAGCCGCTGTACCTTTAGGTTACCAGCAGCTGCTGGCCAACCTCCATTGAAAGACGAAGTCGATAACCTCATCGTCAGAGCAGCATGCATGCAACTCTCGTGCTGCCTCATCACCCTCCTTGATGTTGGCCCTTACAGAAATATTTGATCCCATGAGTGGTCAAAAGAGGACCTATCAGACCCAATGTTTGGTCACAACGATAGGGGTCATATTGAAACATGCGGGATCTGTTCGGGACCTTGAGACTTGTTGTTTGGCACCAATTCGAAAGCCTCTTTGGTCCAGACGTGCAACCTGTCACTCGTTTCGGAGCTTTCAAGATACAAGGCACACCCTTCAACCCGAAAGACTTTTGGGACCGGAAATGATTGTTCGATTCTTCCATTTAATTGGTTTAGCTCGGACAGAAAGCTGAACCAATCAGCAATCACACCTCGCAGTACTCCTTGCAATCACACCTGCAGCAATCACACCACATTTATAAATAATAAATTTATAAATTACAATCAAGCATGCATGTTGGATTTTCCCGCAAATGCAGCAATGGTACTTCGTTAAAATCTAAACGAACACCCACAACAATGAAAACTCCTGGTGTTGATGCTGGCTACATCTACTGTACGCCATGCACACCGTCAAGTAAACCTGCTTTTGGACACGGCAGTGCGAAGACAAAAGCAAAAACGATACTTGCCTGCAATGTTCCTAATGCACCAAACTGATTCCACCGTTTCGCAAATACATTCCAGAACTTTTGCTTGAAGTATTATTTCTTGAAACCTCACGACCGTTCATACACCCATCTTTAATAGACAGCACGACTATTGTTGCTGATTGATTTTGGATAACCACGCTTTTTCCAGATCAGGCTTGGTGTGTCGAAGCGTTTGTTTACTGCCCTACTTCACCGTCGCCAAGAAATCAACGTTTCTGAAGACTAACTTCCTCACCTGACCATCGGCTATTTTATGAGACAACATGCTTGTTGTCACACTTGAACATATCAACCATGGCTAAGACAGGACATTTTTCACCAAACCGCTTTTTTTCACCGATGCTGCTGCTTGGAGTTATGCAGCATGACATATCGGCCGATCAGGCACTGTTCTTCCTCACCCTCAATTCTCCACAGGCGTTGACTTGAAAATCAAGCAAATGCAATGAATGAAACATACTTTCTGCCCTGCCACCGTTTCGCCTTACACTTTCTTCTATGCAAAAGTGTCTCACCTGTGAACATGCCCTCTGGTTTCTTACGTTTGTTGTGCTTTGGGAAAATAATTCTTCGAAAACAGCGCAAATCTCAGATTGGGCTTAATCTGTTGATGTGTTTCTAGTCTTTGTACACTTCGTAAGCCAGCCAAGTTCTGCAAGGTCTGCTTGAACAAAACTGATGCGCCTGGTCCTGAAACCGTTTCGCCATTACTCTTTCTTGGCGAAGACAATCGACCAGTTAGCATGCCTAGATTAGACTCAATCAACGGTTATTTTTCTTCACCATCTGTCAGCCTGGCCAAGTTTTACGAAAGTCGGCTTTGGCAAAAGCCAAGCGCTTGTGACCCGCGACCATCTCACTACAACACTTTCTTTGGTGAAGGTGTTAGACCATAGTCATCTTACCTGCTGTTGCCCTACAATTGTGGTCTCTGATCACAGCCTTTCAAACACATTGCATCTTGGGTTCGCTAGACCTTCCGATTTAGTCTGCAAACCACCCGCAATAGCGTCAAGAATTCACTTGCACACTGTCTCTGGAAACTAGATCACCTTCTTGGTGACTGGCCTCTCTGCAGCATCAGCCATGATGCCACACGTACACTACCCACCCAACACCGGCACTTGACCAGTGCCATCGGTCGCTAATGATGAAACAAGTCCTTCAGATTTCTACTGCTACTTTTCTGGCCAATTATGTTTCTGGCGCCTTGACTGCAACCCTGTTAGCTTGCCATTCTCAAATTTGGAATTGGTGTTACGAAGACAATTTTCCTTGACAGTCTACAGCCTAAAACAAGCACTAGTGCTCTGAAGCAACCTTTTGCAGTTCAAAATCAATTGTCTGCTGTTCACTACCAAGAGTGTACAGTTCACAACGAGCATTACAGCTCTGAAACACGATTTCACCGTCCAGAAACGGTGATTAAAAACATTCAAGTTACCCAACGAGTGTTTACAGTTCGCTGAGAGCCCCTAACAGACTTAAACAATGTTTCTCTGGTATGACGGACATTTTTCAGTAAGTTTTCACCTGGTTCTTGCAGCTGGATCGCTTTTCTCCGTAATGGTGAAGACTCGCCACTACTATTCCACCTGCCGCTTCTACTGCTGTTGGCTAGGCCAATAAAAAAATTAAAAAAAACTTCAGTCTCCTCATGAAGAAACTAGCAACTTCGATGCACACGCACATTTGCTTGTGCGCCCTGGACTCGCTCAATCTGATAGCCTACAATTCAAGACTGACTTATCTACCGCCAAACAATGGCGGACTTCCCTTCCTTCAGTTTCCACGAAGAAGCATTGAAACATCTCTTCTACTCCTGAAAGCCACCGCTGGTCCTCAAAGAGACATCCCAATTCTTCTTTGGGCGAATCTCGACTTCCTCCTGCCGTTCTCTCTCCCCAAGACGTCGGATTTCACCTCATTTCGTTCATGAGAAAAAAACAACGCAGTGCATCTCGGCTTCCGAAAGCCATTCTTGACCCTCGAACCTTTATGTCTTCCGATGACAGTACGCTTCCCGTCCTTGTTTACATAACGAGAGCGTCAACCCCAAAGCCCTTTTCGGTCCAAATCCGAAAGATGCTATTCTGACCGTCGTTGAGCGTCCCCGAAAGCACAGCTGAATCGACATCTGCTTACACCAAGATGTGCCGTTGTCTTCCGACTGACCTCTACCGCGGTAACGAAAGAAAACAAAAGCACTGTTTGCGCCATCATGGCTCAAGCTTATCACCTTCCTTTCGGAATCACACACTTCAGGACTGTCTCGTCACTGCACCCATCTTCCCACACCCTACTTTCATCCATTCAACGAAAGCTTTTTGGAAATTTTCCCAACATCACAGCTCGACCTTTGGGAATGGTTCAGTTTCTTGACGTGCAATAAGATTTTTCTTCAACTAAAACTGCGTTAAAACTCCAATTCTGAACTTCCGACAAAACCGGTCTTCTTGAAGGCTTTCGGTTTTCTACCATCTTTAATGTTGAGAGCCCCACAGCCAGACGAATCTTGCTGGACTACGACCTCTTCGTCATCTGAATATATGATGAAGGAACCTCTGAACCACCTCCGACCTGCAACTGTCATCTTCTCACTCGTAAAACAGCATTCTCACTCATGCTTGCCACGAGCCTATGCATCAGTGAAACACAAACTTTCTCTATGGGCCCAGCTCATTATTTTTGATTTCCGGTGACTTCGATGACGCTCATCTCGCCCCACGAAACTCTTTTCAAAAGATTTGGCGAAAGTTTTCCAGTAATGTTCTAGACTGGATCAAGACAGTGATCCTTAACACAAAAAAGCCTCTGTTTTAAACTGCTATCACAATAGCAGGTCTCAGCTCTTGAGCTTCGAGCCAACTGCACTTTATGGACTTTCCACAACGACATTTCCGTTCCAGAGAACCACGTAGCACAATGCCTGACTTCACATCTTTATCTGCCCAGTCCCTGGTGACTAAGTTAGGGCAGTGGATGTTCTAACATTCTCGTGGAAGAACTTTACGGCTACCTCTTTCTACCATTCAAGCTTGTATCTCAAGTTTTTCTGAAAATTTCGTCATCTCGGGGCCTCTTCCTGTTAATAGCCTCGAACTGACTGCCAGCACCATCATTCCCTCAACTTCTGGACCTTTCATCGGCAACCCGAGAAGTCTACCAGTTGTTCCAGAACAATTGTTGCAAAGAAAGGAGTCCATTTCCACACTAACTCCAATGCTCTGAACCTACACGGGTGGCTACTACCATCGGACTCATTAAAGAGGCAGGAATTCTTGAGGAGCAAGCCATCAAAATCGCAAGCAAAGTCATCAAAGAATCCACTAACAGAACTTACGACAGCCATTAGAAAAGGTGGTTTTGTTGGTGTAACGGAAGGAAGGTCAATCAGACAATCACTCCTCCTACGCCCGAGTTCTTGATCTTCTCCACTGATCTTTTTTGGAAGGCCTAAAAGGATCCACAATCCTGGTTTACCGTTCGGCCCTAAACTCTGTCTTTAAAGCAGCAGGCAAGTCTGACCTCCTAGATGATGTTTGAATCTCCTCTCTCAACGAATCCATTGAAGTTGAGCGCCCAACAATTGGCCGAGCCTTTCCAGACTCGGAACTTTCAATAGTCTTGGATTCCCTAATGTAGGCACCTTATGAACCTCTCCTAAACAGCAACATTAATCTCCTCACCCACAAGATGGGGTATTCTTGATGACCCTTGCAGCCAGCAAGACGGTATTCTGATGACCGTTGCAGAAAGCAAGACTGTATTCTTGATGACCTTTTAACCGGCCTCGTTGCAGTGAAGTACAAGCCTTATCCATCGACTTCATGGCAGCTAATTTTAACTCCAAGGTATTCCTTTTGAGCAAAGATTCAAAAGCCTTGCGAGCTGTCTCAACCGATCATCATTCTAGCGCTTTCAAACATAATGGATGACGAACCTGAACGCCTTCTCTGCCCTGTACGTGCATTACGTTTCTACATTCGAAAGCAACGAATTCCGCAAAGGATAAAATCAACTTTTCCTTCGCTACAAAAGGGGTTTTGGCAAGAATGATTGCAACTTGGATCAAGTCAGTCATTGTAGATGCCTACGAAGACTTAAACATTGACTGTACCGACAACATCAGGATTACAGCACATGAGATGAGGACCATCTCGACATCATGGGCTTTCCGCAACAACATCCCGGTCCCTGAGATCGTCGCAGCAGCTTCCTGGAGAAGCACATCAGTCTTCAAGTTGCACTACTACAGAGAATTGTCTACGCAAGCCCATCGTCTGAAACCCATTGTCGCAGCCAGATTTTTCATCAACAAACCCCCTTAAAACATTAAGGAGAAGCAAGACAAACAAACGGCCCTTTTCAGTGCCACCAACTCCTGAAAAGAGAATCATTACTCCTGTTTTAGTGTTTATTTTTCAACAAAGTCTCTGGTGACCAGCCCATAACCCTGGGGTACCCGTCTGGTGGTGCTCACCACCATTCTTGACGAGGTCAACTGTAAATGGTAAATTTACAGGCAATGGATTTTTTCTAGCGGCACATAGAAACAGGAAATTGCTGGTCCTCCGGCGGGCCAGCTAAATTATGTTCTATTGCCTAACTGGAAACCTTCATTACCTGTACCCTCCCTACCTTCTCTTTTGCGTCACCACCTTGAAATATTGAGAGGAATAAACAATGGCAACCTGTCGTCTCAGCGCTTTCATTGGAGAGGTCACTTGGGATGCCGAGCTGGACGGTTCTAAAAAACGTAAAATCTCTAGGGATTTACAGCATTCAGAGAACAGAATGCTAAATTTACAGGTAATGTACATTCCGTACAAGCAATAGAAACAAAATTTCCTGGGTTTTTTTTCCACTTTCTTTTTTTATTAGTTATATACCTGTCTATACAGCTTAGTGTTGAACATAGATTTCTGCAAAGGTAATAATGGCAAATCTTTTAATAAATAGATGCTTGGTGTCACTTGGTGGAACATTAAGTATAATTGTAGGTTATTCCTTTATGTATATTTTCAAATAATTTTTATTTTATTACAGGTTTGTTGGTTTATTCTACAATCATAATGCCACTACATTACACGAAGAGTGGTAAACTGGATATGAGGTACAGTTCATCAAAGGCTGCTGTGGCCTCAGGAGGCGGTAGGGCTTATTCAGCAGGCTATTCTTCAGGCAGATCCAGTTACGGAAGTTCATCCTATGCTTCACCTAACTATTCCTCAAGTAATAATAGCTCCTATGCAAATTCGTCTTCAGGTTGTGGTAGTGACCTACATTACAAGAAAGATGGAACGCTTGATATGAGATACACTTCATCACGAGAAGCTGCATCATCTGCATCTCCTGCGAATTATTCGTCAAGTGACAGCAGCACTCAAGGAAACTCATTTGCCGGTCACAGTGACCTCCATTATAAAAAAGATGGTACGCTTGATATGAGATATGCTTCATCCAAAGCCATAGTTTCCGGTTCAAGTTCGTACAGCACACCAGACATACATCTGAAGAAAGACGGTACTCCAGATCTGCGCTTTAAATCGTCAAGAGAAATGTCCCAGCTAGGTTCAGACTTCAAAGCAATGAATGTTTCTTCATCCAAATCTGGAGTTCAGCAAACACATGGTATCCCAAGCTCCATTCCTTTGACAAAGTCAGGCCTACCAGACATGCGTACCAAGGCTGCAAAACTATGGGTGGAAGAACAGGGAAAACACTGCCTTCCTGGATCTGTTCCGTCTTGGGTTCCTCGTAGAAAAGACGGCTCTGTTGACACCACAAAAGCAGCAGCCCAAGCCTTCTTTGACAACAATCGTGGCAACGTATCAATTTCAACTGATCACACTTTGCGGATCAAATACTATGAGAAAAAACTGCTTGAATGTAACTATCGTACTATGGTTGACCAAGCAAGACAAGCTACTATTTACATGCCGCACCCATTCTTGCTACCAAACTCTGACCTTCTGCGTAGAGAACTGTCTGCTGTTACTGACAAAATTAGCGATATCCAAAGCCAAATTCCATCCAGCATTCCTTTGCTCGATTATTCACAGCTGAAAGCTTCGTTTCCTGACGAAGAAAGGGCAGTCTTGGGCAAGGGCAATTTTGGAGTAGTTTTGAAAGGAAATATTAATGGCCTAGAAGTAGCTGTAAAACGTCTCCACCTCAGCGAGCTGACGAAAAAGGAAAACCAATCTTTTGTCAAGGAGCTTAAAATTTTGGCTTTGTTAGGAGATCATCCCAATTTGGTGAAGTTGTACGGTTACACCTTAGAACCACCCTGCCTCGTCATGGAGTATGTGAAATTAGGAAGCCTCAGTTACCTGCTTCATTATTCCGAAGACATATCTATTGAAGCAAAGCTGACAGACGGACGTGTGAAGAAACTGTTGGCAGTGGGAGTTGCAGGTGGGATGCGCCAACTTCATATGGCTAATATTGTTCACGGCGATCTTAAACCAGCAAATGTACTAGTAACTGCTGATTACGTTGCTAAGGTTTCTGATTTTGGATTAGCAACTCTCCGAGACAAGACTTCGTCGTCTGTAGCTTCCACTGTAAAAGATGATGGAGAAACGGCAGTGGCTGGTACTGCTGGGTACATGGCTCCTGAATTGCTGGATAGCAGCAAACGTCCAGAATTGCCTTGTGATGTTTACTCTTTTGGAATACTACTGAATGAAGTAGTTCATGAAGAAGAGCCCTATTATGGACACTTTGAAAACTTTCAAGGGAGAGGTCCATTTGCTGCGGTAAATTATGCCAAAAATGGGAATCGTCCTTACATAAATAAGGAGAAGACTCCTGGCAATGTGCAAATACTGATTGAACGATGCTGGAATATGCTTCCATCAAATAGGCCAACATTTGACGAAATTGTCACGCAGTTGCAACAGCAAGATTGGAAGATTCCTAATTCTTTTGCATAAACTGTGATTATTTGTGAAGCCCTAACTAGCGGTATGTCACATAAAAGTTACCTGTAGAGAAGTATGGATATAACAAGTAATGCATTGAAATGAACTTGACAGATAGCACAGCTAGGAAAGCCTAAGATCAGAACTTTTAATTTTATTGTACTCCCGTACCTCATTGTAATACGTTAAAACACCTGGAGCGAACACAGTACTTGTTCTCAATATAAAAAAGGTAAAATCGTGTTCATGCTCAAACTCAAAAATCAAAAAAATACTTGTCAGTATTTTGCGAATTTTGGATAGGTATTTTGTCCACACAGGTGTAAAAATGTGGTGCTCCTATCTTCATGCTCTTTTTTTTTAACGTGCTTTGTTCGGTTATTGTTGTGCTAGCTGAACGAGGAATATATTTAAAAAACGCGGCGCTCGTAGCCCTTAATGTGTGTTACGCCGAACTTGCAGTTGTTGTCATCGTGTACCAGGCCGTGTGTGATCGCTGTCATGTCAATGTGCGAGTCCCTGCAGGTTCATAAGAGATCTACCCTCTGAAATTTCATGTTGAATTGCTAGTGATTCGATTCCTCTTAAATGCTGATCACGTTTGAAATTAGACATTGTTTCTAACTCCAAATGTGATCGGCATTTAAGAGGAATAGAATCACTAGCCGTTCAACATGAAATTTCAGAGGGTGGATCTTTTACGAACCTGCAGGGACCGTCAAACCCATCAATCGAAAATATAATCAGTCTGCAACTGGTAATCTCACCTAACTGTGAAGTGGCACTGCCATCCGGCCTGATACACAACGACAACAACAGCAAGCTCGGCCTAACGCACATTAAGGGCAAAGAGCGCCACACGTTTTTTAAGTGTATTCCACGTTCAGCTAGCACAACGGCGATGCAAATAACCACAGAAAGCGCGTTTAAAAAAGCCTGAAGAAGATAGGAGCACCATATTTTTACACCTGTGTGGACAAAATGCCTATCAAAAATTTTCAAGATTTTGAGTTTGAGCGTCAACGCGATTTTACCGTAGTACTTGTGCAGGTCGAATTTATTTTTCTGAAATTTTTGCAAACTTTGTTCATGCTGAAAAATAATTGTCATGTATTCCATTCAGTTGTCGAAAGAAATTCGATTTGCAGTGCAGTGAAAGTATGGTAAGAAATAAGAATGTAAATATTTCGTGTAATGATTTATGTATCTTAACAATGCAGTGCACATTAAGGTGGAGTGAAAAAACTTCTGGAATTTCTGTTTCCAGTAGTGCAAGAAACCTGATTCTTTGGTCACATGTGAACCCGTAAAACTTGATTACTCTGGCATTATCCTAAAGTTTCTGCCTCTGCATGAATATAAAGTTTACCTTTAGTTATCAGTGGGCTGAATAGCTAAAAGTCCTGTTTTATTGCCGACGAAAACTTAATTACCTGATTTTTCTCTATAGCAGTTTCCTTCTATTTGAAGGCTCAATCCCTAGAGATGAAAGTTGGCTTCCCGGCCGTGCTCGTAGCTCCCTTTCATGCGTGCACGTGTGCCTCTATATAAAACACCCCATTGCGAGCTGGCTTCCATCTTTTTTTCCTAGGCCGTCACGACATGTGGTTCTCTGTGAAATCTCTCCCGCTATCATATCTTTCCACAACATGGGGGTTTTTTGCCTCCTGTCGCCATTCTGGTTTTCTGCTGATCTCCTGGCCACCAAAGCTGGATCCTTCGGTCTCCTTGGAGTGTCCGCTTTCTTCTTCCTTTCCTATCCGGTGTCCGTGTCTTTTCCCACCGATCACCACCTCTCTTCTCCGGTCCCCTGTCTGGATTCAACCTCCGGTCCCCTTTGAGGACCAACCTGCGTTGGTTGCCTCGATCGCCCCGACCAAGGTTGCCGGTTGCACCTCACCACACCCCTCGCCACTAAGCTGCCGGCTCCCTTTCCTCAGTTCTCCTCGTCTATTCCATCTCCGTCGACTGAAGCTCTGGCAGCCGCCACCTCCACGGGACGCCCTCTTTCGTTGTCCCCGGCGCATGTTCCTTCTTCCTCTACGGCTGCCTCGTTGGCGCCCGTTTCCTCACAATCATCTTCGTGCCTCCTCTGTGCTGAGCTAACCTCTACCTCAGCATGTCCATCAGCCACCTCTCCAAGTATGGGACCTTGCGCTGCAGTCCCCCGCATGGGTTCCCTGGACTATCTTTCACCAGTGCCACTGTTCCCAGCTACAAATCCGGCATCAAGATCTCCTTTACCGGCATTTCGAGACTTTCCCCGGCTTTACCTGCCTTGCTTCCCACATCGCTGCTTGTTCCCATCGAGGACCATCCGGTCGTTCCGGCTCCATCGTGCAGACTGCTGTCTATCGCCGCCTTTAATAGAGCTGATCGTCGGACTTGACCCGGCTCTCGCCTCCAGCAAGGACTAACTCTCTGTTTGGAAGACTGGGGAACTTTTTCCTTCCTTCCTTCCGTCTCCTATGGACGGCTGCTAGGTGCGGTCGCCGCTGTTCTCTTCTTAATAAAGTTCTCTTTTCATTGTTAGTACTGATACAAAAAAAATGCAAAAAAAAGAAGGGAGAAGCAAACCACCCGGGGAGAAGCAAACCACCCGGGGAGAAGCAAACCACCCGCAATCACGATGCACTCCTTTCAAGGTCTCTCTTGTTGGAAACCTTCGCCCTGCGTCGACCATTTATGGCAACCAGGCTTCGTGGTATTCTCCGTACAATACCAGCAAACATGGGCCGGTTGCAGACTCTCTCGGTTCCCAACCGTGTAAGTACATTTGGACTGGCCACGATCGATGCCTTTGGTTCTTCTCTCTTCTCTTCTGTTCCTTCGTTTCACGGTTGCTGTCACAGTCACTCTGCGTCTGCCAAGCAGTTTTTGTTGATCACGGTTCTTGCGGTTAAGTTTCTCCTGCTTCCTCCGGTCGCCTCACCTCTTCCTCTCTGTCTCTTTGTTTCGTGCAAAGAAGGTGGGGGTAGACTTATACCATACAGCCTAATGGACATCGCATAATTACCCCAGTCGCCAGTTGTAGGCAAGACTAAACAATGAGCTGGCCATTGTTCGCCACTTTTAACAGGCTGCTCCTGGTTTCCCGTGTTTTTTCAAACGTTACTCTTTCCGATTCCAATGTCCGACCAAGTTGTCACGCCATTTTGTCCATTGCTGTTACCTCACAATGGATATTTCGATGCCTACCATCAAGGGACTTTCAATGGACCCTACCCTTGTTACGCCCGCTACTTTGGCTCCTCTCATCGGCCATTTCGGTCCTTACCCGGATCCCGCCTGTTGCCCCTGTCTAGAATTTACTGGAACCAAAGCACACCTTAACCCCCATCCATGTTGTCAGTCCCGCAGAACGTGTGACTGGCATCATAGGAAGTGTAGTGTTTGTGCGTGTCTCCCTCAGTCTGAATGTGAAGATATTCTTCAGCGGCACGAAAAGTCGCGGCAACGAGCCATTCAGAAGGCAAAGAGGCTAGCCCTCTTAGCAAAGAACTCCTGCCCATCCTGGGTCCCCTCTGGTCTGCCCTCCAAAGAAGTCTCGCCGTACCGTGAAGCCCTCCTCGAAGCCCGCGACCATCTCTACTCCTCTGGCCGCCACGCTCTGGCACCGTTTGGTGGTTCCGAACTTCCTCTCCATCAACGTCACGCAAAAAGCTCAAGTCAACCAAGGGTCTGCGGACGAAGAACACTTCTGCGCCGCCTACAATCCCAGTTTCGGAGTCCCGATCGCTCGATTCCTCGGTCGCTCCGGTTACATCGCCCATTCTTCCTCCTCGGGCTCTCCTCAGCCCGACCTGTGTTTATCCACGGCAGATGTACTTCGTTTGCCACTATTACGTAGACTGCAGTTGTTGCCAGATGATCTGGCTCACTGGCTTGAGATTAACTGTAATTCTCTACTCCGGGCCGAAGTGGGCGCCTTGCGTGAAGCCATTCTTGAAATAGAGTCCCTTCCTGTAACCGCACCCCAGGTCGCCGCTCTTCAAGAATCCGTTGACGCCCACCTTGCGACCGACAATTTTCTGCGTCATTCAAATTCTACGCTAATCAACGAGATCGGTCGCCTACATCATGAAGCATCTTACCTCCGAGCTACGATCAGGCTGATGCAGGAGAAATTTCGAAAACTGTCACCTTTGACTCGTTTGCCGCCTTGGAGAAAGCAACATTTGTCAAATCGAAGTCTCGCTGGCCACCTAATGGCAACCTTCCCCCTCGATCATAGTAGGGTTTTTCGGCATCTCCATCCCGACCGGGCTCTAGTCAGGAGGAACCGATAGTCCCGGGCACCGTCGTCCGTCCGCTAAGCGGATCCCAGGGTACCCAGTCTTCCAAATCACGTGTGTCGCCTCTCCTGGCACAAACGATCTTCGGTCAGCCTTCTCTCGTGGCCCACGACCCTGCTAAGGATCCCAATTTGCCAGCGTTCGTCTTCCTGACAACAGTTCAGGTAATTGCCTCTTGGTCCTTGGCCACTGCCTCACCCCATTACCGCGAAGTATCTTCATTTTCCGTTTGGCAATTCGATGACGCATCTTCCTTTGTCCCAGTCTTCGGCGGACTCGTACAATGTTCAACGGTCTCTTCTCGCAACCTACCTTGCTCAGATTGTTGTGGTCGAGCAAAGGAGATAGTGCTCGGGTTGCGGGCTCTACCCTCGTTCAGCTATGCCCCCCTCCCCCCTACGAAACCCTTGCCGAGGAACCGTCTTCTCAGGTCCCACCACTTTTTTGCCAGACGACAGCCAAGACGATTTTGGCGATGCAGGGACGATGATTTACCGCGGCCATAGTGCGCCATTTTTAGCGGGCCAAACTTAACAATTTTTGCGATATTTTGCGGCCAACAATTACCGCTCTTTCCGCGATTTTCCACGAGGCAAAAGCCGATTGTGCGGCAAAATATGAATAGTGCTGCCAAAAAAAAAATCGCCCTTAAAACCACTTGAAAAAGTTGGATCTCGGGCAGTTTTCTTAAGAAAGCTGCACGGTGCGCTTATGTTTTGGGTAAAATAAAAAGCACTTGTCTCGTAATTCTGCTTATATGTAGGCTATGACAAGAACTGTAAATTTCTTTTCTTGAAGGCAAATTTTTGATCTGTAGCCAACTGCTATTTTTGCTGTGTTGTCTCATTTTATTTCTCGTCAAAAAAATCTGTGCGGGCTGGGTCTAGGAAATCAAATTTTTGTTAACCACCTACATAAAAAAAAATCCATGAAAAAAGCTCACATTTTTTTCCTGTAGATATTTGTTGAGAATCAACTATTTTTTCAAGTAGTATTTTTATTTACTTCTTTGTGTTAAACAGTAAACATCACATAGGCCTACATGCAATCTTTCAAAAAATCTGGTTAACAGTGTAACTTTTTAAAATAAAATTTTGGTGAATAGGTTAGTGTTGAAGCTGCATACACTGAACTATGAAAATGTTACATTTGTCTTATAGAATACCGTATCGCCCATTAAAATACATGGCGTTGAAGAAACTTAAATGGCTTTGACTTAGATTGTGACGCTTGTCAGACAATATTTCATTGTACGCCGAGAATGATCTCTCAGCATCGGCCGAGTTAACTGGCACTGAGAGTACAGCCATTGCTGCTTTGTACAATTGAGGGGTTCTGGTTTCAAGAGACTTCCAAAACAGCACAAGATCTGTGCTTGTAGTTCTGTGGTTGTCGATTTCCTTTTCCTTGCCTAAACTGCTGGCCACAGTTTGTTCTTCGTCAGCGTTGCTGGATCCATCGGTCTGTTTGTCAGAGTTGCTGGATGCATCGGTTTGTTTGTTCGAATTGCTTGACACACTTGTTTCTACAACAAACTCTGAGGCAGCTTGGACGTAGACAGCAAACTGACCCTTCAAATCGCATGCTTCCCCTTTCTCGCGTTCCTTGCCTACAACTCGCATGTATGGAATGCACTCGCAAATCTCTTCAAATTTTTCTTTGAACAGGAAGGCTTGTCGTGGATTGAATGCTCTTGCAGCTTTTAGAAACTTGATCCCAGGTTGTTTTCCTTCCATGTAACTGCGAAGCTTGGCGTCACATGCTTTCATGCAGGCCACCATCATTGCACCCACTTCTTTGGCATGCTTCTTGGAAAATCCTTACGTTTCTACTAGCTTTGTGTAGTCTGCTGCCGTCGAATCTTTGGCCCAAGTCAACAAATCGTTCATTGCGTCGTAACTTGAGTGCACCTGTATATCCTGGCTTTGCACAACTTTTATGAATTGTACAATTCGCTTGCTTATGACAGCAATAAAGCGTAATTGCAATTCCAAATGAGGGATATCGTTGATTAGTTCGAGAACTGCTCTCACTGGAGCTGGTGTGTCAGCACTCTCATCAGCCATTGCCTCCATCATTGCTTTGTAGAATTCGAAAAATTCTTTGTGCTGAGCGACGGCCTCAAACCAGGAATTCCACCTGGTAATGACAGGGTGTGGTGGTGCACGGACCTTCGATGCTCCTTGTTCATTAAGAAAAGACACGTAAAGGCGTTTCCGTCCAGCTGAATTTTTGAAGCACTTCTTCATAAGGGCTACAAAGCTGTCGACATTTTCAAAATTTTCCCTAAAAGTCTCGCCAACCAAATTTAAGATGTGGGCTCAGCAAGTGACGTGCACACAATTTGAGCAGACTGGAGACAAAATTTCTCTAAAACATTTCATCATGTAGCTAGCATTGTCACTTAAGAAGCCAACAACTGCATCAAAGTCAATGTCGTTATTTGATAGCACTTTTATAACGGCTTGTGCCACTGGAGATGAATTAACAGCATTTAGGAAAACTGTATCTAATAGCAATGGTTTTAAGAAAGATTTTGTTGTGCAGGATTCACCAATGTCTTCATTTTCATCGGCTGCTGGGCTTAACAGTTCTTTAACGTTAACAAGTTGTTGGCTGAAAATCGTTGTTAAACACGGCACAGCGAGAATGTTCATTACAAACTGCCCCTTTGCATCTTGCGTTTCATCCGTTATGATAGATACGGTTTGAGCGCTGGAAATTAAAGCCTTTATTTTTAGTTTATGCTTATCGTGCATGCCCATTTTATCAATGTGTTGTCCCACCTCCTCTTTTCACTCCTCAAAAGTCACGTAGACGGGCGCCACTCTTTTATTGCTCTGTTATCCTGGGAGCCTCCGCAACAACCCTCCGAAAGTAACCCACTCAATGACTGCCACCATGCGTTCCCCGGCGACCGTCTCTTGGATCATGATGTTCTCTTTCCTCCCACTGCATCTTCTGTTCTTCAGCCGCCTCTTCCTCCTCCGCTTACCACCCTTTTCTTCGGCAAGACGACGTCTCTTTATCTCCTTGCATATCGTTTGGATTTTCTACAACCCAGAACCTAGTCAGACGTTCCTTATTTTGTTATCCCATAACGCACCTTTTTCATGGGATATGACACCTCAAAAAAAATGGGAGGAAAAGAATGCTTCAATAATGACGACAGCATCAATGCCAACAGCAATGTGACTAGGGTGTGCCACCAACACAACGCCAGTCGAACAGGCTCCACTCTCCTTCACACTTAGGCTACGGCCGCCTGTCTAGATCACATTCCACCGGGACGACTAGAAGAGCATTGCGACCGTGTGTACCAGCACATGTTCTTTCTTCTTCTCTTGGACAGCGTCCATCTACCATGACAACCGATTTTCCGGTCGCCGAACACTCTTCCTACCTCATTACCATACCATTCTGCTCCCACCGTCAGGACCTTGAGGATTGGATCAAGACCTTCCCACTAAGTGTCAGGTAATAAGGATTTTGTCATATCTGCCTACGTATCTGTATCTGCCTACGTACCTTTATCTGCCTACGTACCTTTTTTTTCATTACCTTGCCCATGACACAGGCAATATCCATGCCATTACGGTCCAGTCGCCTGTGTAGCCTCCGGATCAAAACTTTCCGGCCGATTGCTACTATGACCATTCAAAAGCCACTCTCTGGATCTGGACCTACGGATGCCTCTCCCCTTCAATTTGTATAAGCTGTCTTCTCCAGTCACGCCCACCTACATGGATGGCGCCCAGATCACGGGGTCAGTTGATTCCGAGGCTGCCTGCTCGTAGCACGGGTACCCTCCGTCATTGGTGTCAACCCCCATGTGACGATGTTAGCTATAAAGAAAAATCAGATGATGCATGTTTTCGTCGGCAATAAAAACCAGAAATACCAGGGCGGGGGGCCTGATTGATTTATGTTTTTGTTGCCTAACCGAAAACCTACATACCTTCACCCGCCCGGCCTTCCCTCGGTCGCCAAGACAGGCCTGAATGGAAGAAAGATGAAGCCAGCTCGCAATCGGATGCTTCGCCAAGTACTTTGTATTGAGCAACCTAACAAAAATTGGCCCCATGAAATTGCAGTGTTATATTCAATGTCGAATTTGTCACAATTTTCGTGTGAATATTTTCGTTTGTTAATACACCTAAAAGGTGTAAATAAATTTAAAGTAGTCAACCTCACGTACCCTCAGCGCAATATGACTTCTCCTGCTCCCCCCCCCCCCCAAATTAACCTGCTGAATTTACTGAAAATATGATGTTCGAGGTTTTAAAAAATGTAAAAGTCGGATGAACAAGAAGAAAGGGAACGGGTAACTGTAAAACAACGAAGCTTTCATTTTTTTTTTTTTTTTTTTGGTAATAAAACCAATATCAGCGTCCGATGAAAACTTATCTGGTCAGTGATTGCATCGTCGCACACAAGATACTGCCATACTGCTCACTGCCATATCGTAGTAGCAAAAGTTACGAGACAATTTTTTTTAATATAATGTGCAATATAGTAGGTATTCTTCAGTACACCACGCATTCAGATTTTTTAGTAGTGTCCTCTTGTATGTCTGCCGTTACAATTGCATACATCATTTACACATTTTTCTTTATTCTGCTATACAACACGTCGAATTACTAATGTAGTGTAGTGCATCTTGTTGTTAACTGCGAATTAAAATGTGGCAACCCTCCATATTTGAGGAGGAGGGTGGCCAAATTTGAATTCGTTGGTAACAAAAATGAAGGAAGATGTTGGAAGTCCCAATAATCCTTCAAGCCTGATGAAGTCACTTGATTGTATGGGGTCAAAAATTTGCAAGACGAAGTGTTTGTCTATGTTGTGAAAGTCTGCGGACCTTTTTATTTTGGTAGCCTAATTGTTTAAGTTAACATTAGTGTAAATTTGTTAAGTTTAGGAGTGTTTGTTTTTGTAGGCTACTTTATTTGTAGTTATTGGGTGATGTTTGATTGTCATTTATTGTTGGATGCAGGGCATTTCAACAGTTGTGCAACGTAGTTGGTCATCTGTAAAATAAAATTTGGTAAAAAGGTTTGCAAGCTAAAAACGACACTAAAAAGGAATAATAGAAGAAAACTACGTATTCAGCAACGAAGGGGCCAGTTAGTTACAACTAAGTGTTGAGGATGTTAAACTTAACTGTGCAATACTCCGTACGTTTTTCTGAATTATGCTCCGTTTATTTTGGTAAATAATCAAAAGCTGCTGGAGGCCCATGGATTAACACTGGGTAATAAAAAAAAAACTCCAACACAGTCTCTGCACCATATGAAGACAAACACATCTAAACCTTTTGGACTTTAATTTCAGATCGCTTCAGCAGGAATAAAGACCGAAGGCAGAAGTTCTGCAACTCGGCCGTACTAGACATGACCATGTCAATATTGCTGAACGGTAGGACTTTGTGCTTTGGTCTCGAAGGTTCAGGGCTGAATTCGTGCTCAGGCAGTCCAAGTCCGAAAGGCCACACGGAAATTGCAATACTTTAATTTATCACTTACCGAGCCCAGTTGGCTTTCCGACCTGTGTATACCAAAAGCCATGAAACAGAAGTTTAGGTTGTGCAAATTAAAATGTAAAAGCTTACAAACGCACAACAATAAAGGGAATTGCTTATGTCGGCATTTTATATTCGGCTGCTTTCAGAGATAATAGTTTCCGTATGTTAGGCCTACATGATTTACAAGTGCCTTGTAATGGATATCTGTTGCTATACCATTGATATTTTCTTGAGCTAACTTCCAGTAACAAACATTTAAATCTTCATGCTTGTTTT
>JAHWFP010148030.1:122677-199823 GCA_023313725.1 Lithobius niger
TGTTGTGGTAAAGTGTGACTGTTTACGTGTATGAAGACTGAAATTTACCACTGTAACCGCCTTTCACCACTTTTCGGCGGCATGTGTAGACTTGTCAAGGTTTCGAGCTGATTTTTTAAATTTATCATACTTTGTTTACATCATGGCTTCCACAGCTTAAAGCATTGTACGGGATTGTCAAACTAGGATGGTACATATTAGCAAGCTTCTACAGTATTGTTCTTAGAAGTACCATTGCACTTTGGGAGCATTTGCTAAAGTTCAACTAGAATGAACTTGTTTATTATAATCACCAGTGTTGCAGTAACTAATAACTGTTTTTCCAATTTAGTGCTAGTTTACATTGATTACTTTGTGTAATGTTTGTCACATTTAAAAGATAGGTTTACTTTGATATTATTTTGATATCTTATTTTTAATAGGTTTACTTTGATATTATTTTGATATCTTATTTTTAATAGGTTTATATCTGATAACTGCTAATTTCTTATCAACGAACGGTTGCTAACAATGCTGAGATTGTATACGTGGTACAGTAGATTTGCGCTACGAGATCACCACTGTCCATGTTAGAATTCTAGTTCTAGAAAGAATTTTCTCGTTAATGTCGCTTATATTGATCTTGCATATGCTGTGTTTATGGACCTATATAGTGTATACTTTTTCAATTTAAGGTGCTTAAATGATGTAATGAGACTAATAATTTTATGTTGAAATGATGGTTATATTGATAAATGCAATTGACTGAGGAATTTTTGTGCTTTAATAAACAACAAATTCAGAGAAAAATAGGTAAATCAACAGGTTTACAAACCTGGTCATGTATTGAGAGCACTACTGAAGTATTTTTTTTTTTGGATTGTCCGTAAAATGAGACCTAACCTAGCTTTCGTTTTAGGACTGGCGTTACGATTCGAATGGAAATTGCAATTTTATGGCTTGGTAATAAAGGCTTTTTCTTGATAGTTTCTTTTTTGAGAATTGTTTTTAGTACATAACTTCCTAGAGATTTAAGGTGTCGACACAAAATAAGCACCAGTTAAAGCTCCAGAAAAGTTCCAGAAAAGCTGAATGTAAAGAATTGTTAAAATTTTGGTGAAGTTATTCAAAAAGAAGTTTCATCGATCGGTGCAGTAAAATAATCACTTACACATTATTATTCAGAGTGGACTAGAAGGTAGGGAAAGTTTTTTTCGTGTTAGCGGGAGCAACTTCGTTCGTATTAGCAGTGTAGCAGAATTTGTTTATTTCGTAGAAATACCCGGAAGTCGTAAGAGGTAACCTTCGTGGTTACATGGATTGATAGCTTTACATATATTTTTAATGAGCCACTGAAACAAATTAAATTGCCTTCTTTCCTTCCTCTACAAAAAAAACACCAAGCATGTTTAAAAATAATTGCTGCTAGCACTTCATCTTTCAAATTTAATTTAAGTAAAGAGTAACTGACCAGCCTAGTCCGTTGGAAGGTTTTTTTCCGCGTTATTAAACAGATTTTTTTGTTACTAAGCTACGGTAAAGTTAGAGGGGTTTATCTATTCTTTTTTTTCTGCCATTCGCCTATATTTCTCTAGACGAACGTTGAGCCTAAATACAGAATACTAAACTTCTATTGCATCCTAGTCCAATTTGATTTGCCATTACAACAATTAGTTTGACAAACATAGAATGTTCCAAATAAGTCGTCAGCTGAAAAATTTTGTAGTAGAATAAATACAGAAGATGCAAACCTATTTACGTTGCCTTTGAGACTTAAATGTCAGACTGCTTGAGCATGGAATCGTACCCACGACCTATAAAAAAGGCCGAGGTCCTACCGTTGAGCCATACTGACTCAGCGATAGTTCCTCGTCCTTTGGTTTCAAAGATCCTGGGTTCGATTCCCCGCTCAGGCTGCCTGAACGGCAACGTAAATAGGTTTGCATGTGTAATTGACTCTTGTTAAGCCGTCGGCTTTCCGTACTGTTTAATGTAATTGTAGTAAGCTATGCCCATGAATTAAGTTTTTAAAGAACCTTGCTCTGTTTTTTTATATTTCTGAAATAATGGTGTAACAACTGCACTCTTAACAGCTTTGTTAACCTTATTTCTTGTTGCCACTGGAAAATATAAAGTTAAGATGTTAGACACTCCAGGTTTCAGACGCTGCGTCAAACTCTGGAAAGTGCTTAACTTGCAACACAGGTGGCATGTTGTTGTTCTTATTATAAATATCATTTATCGTTTATAAATCACTAAATTGTATGTATATACAAAGTTGTGCTTCTCTAGTCCTTATTGTGAATATTAGATAGGCTAGCTCTTAATTTCTATGCAGCAAATGCATCATACTCTCTCGTGGTGGCAGCTTTTACCGATTATTTAGTTTAGCTGTAGGCCCCTAACTTGTGGTAAAGGAAAGAATCAGTCTCCAGCTCGATTTGTAGGCAACGAGCTATGCTAGATACGCAATTGTAATAACAGTAAATTCAGTAAAACCTCGTCAGTACTGCACCAGTACGCACTGCGGCGTTTGTTAGGCACAGGATGGGAATACAGGCACAGTTACAACCCCCCCCCCCCCCCCCCCCCCGATGACGTGAAAAACTGTGTTGATGTTTGATCCAATTGTTCCCCTCATCGAAACCATATTCCAGAGATCTTGAGAAAAAACTACTTGAGCAAGCTACTCCCAAAGTGTGACAAGTCCAAGGGGGTATAGACGACGCAAATCCCTCCCCTTCCAATGCCATCCTAAACACTTACTTGCAAGCATATGCATATTAAGACAACCACATATCAGATGCAAGTATGGAGGAGACTTGTTTTGCAGTAGACTTACACAAATCAGAAAATTGTCTACTGTGGTAAATAAATAATTTATGGATAGTTTCTCAAGATATTTCTCAAAATAAAACTAAGTACATGTTTTATAGTCACAGGCATGTTGCATTGTGAAAGTTTGTGTAATGTAACACTTAACACCCTAATGGGCAGTATTAAAGTTTGTGCGCCATGACTGCCCTTAGTATGCTCATAACGAGTTTGTGGCGCAGTTAATGACAGATATACAATTATACATGCATTGCATATCAAAGTCGTGTATTTGTTCTTGTACGTTAGTGCTGCCCATCACATGATGTACATCATACTGGAAAAGCATTTTTCTATTGATGATTTCAAGTGGTAAATTCCACGTTGCTTTACGAGTATGTGTGGCATCATAACTTCAAATGTTGTCACAAAGTTGGAAATTCGAAATCTGATCATATTCCGGTCCGCACTGTGACAAATATTAAACATCTCCATGTATGGCATCAAATGGTTTCCGTGAATTTCTGTTATTCACTTAATGTAGGCTGTTATGTTTAAACGTTGTCAGTCTCATTGAAGTTGATGCATCTCCTCCAGTGACGTAGGTTGCGACAATGTGGGAGTAGAGGTAGGTCTGTAGAAACCCCCCTCCCCTTTATCTTTGTTTATCCATTCGGGTATCTGTGTACTAGTTGACGCCTTCTCCTCGGACCGGGTGTCGTCTGCTTGTCCACGCTGATCAGGTATGCGAGTCAGGTATATAATCCCGTCCATTGCAGGCAAAGTTGCCGAATAGCAGGTAGGAGTTTCTCCCTTGAGGCAGTTGGTTCTGGAGTTGTTTCTGTAGCAATAACATTGTTTATGTAGTATGTACTTTGTACTATCGTTTATGTATAATGTACTACATTTTTGGAATCAAAATTCTTCCCATTTCTAACATGTCGCAGTGAGTGTTTACTGAATTATGTTTTAGGACTGCAAAAGGGTGGTTGAATTTTGGTTGTGTGGAACGGTTTGTCATCGATATACTGTTTGTGATTTAACCAAAATTTTAACAAGTTAACCAGCAGATTTTTGTGACTATCCTTGAATGCCGCCGCTAAAACTCGTTTTTGTATGTCATAATATCTGTACTGCTCGTGGATTCTTGGTGCGACGTAAATCGTCAAATACAGCTGAGCTGCCGTAGACCTCAAGCACAAATGAGCGGATGATTACCCCAAGGCCAGATTTAAGTATTCGGCATTGCAAACACAATTTTGCAGATGCCTGTCCTTGGTATCTTAGGTGTATGTAGGAAGTAACTGCTTTACTGGTTGGTTGCTCTGTTCTACCTGGTCAGTTTTAGAATTGCAAGGACCTATTTCGAGGGTCCCTACACGAAATTCTGCCAATAATCACTTCCATGCCTCAGAGTGGGAGACAGTGCCCCAATCTGATATGTGCCGTATGCTTAAATGTAGCCTTAATGCACTCGCATAGTTCTGTTAGCTTGGCGGACTAAGGAATATAGTTCAACCCACACGGAATGATCATCCTGTACTACCAGTATGAATTTATGATGTAACGATGTGGTTGGCTGCGGCCAATCAAATTCACTGCCATCGTGGAAAATGGGAGTTCATGGCGGTTGCTTCATTTCCATGTAGCAACAGGGCTTGGTGTTCTGGGCTCTGCACATTTGACAGTGTTCACAGGTTTTGATGTATAACAGTCTTTCTCATGTAACTTGACAATCTGAAAATTTCCAAAACAGCCACTATGACACGTGCATGTGACGGCCGCAATTCTTTGCGTTTGGAGTTTAGGAGAAATCCACATGCAGTACACAGTCCTTTCTGTCGCGAGCATGGGCATCTATCGGTAAGAACGTTTATGTTAGCACGTTGAGACAGACGTAGAGAGTTTCTGTTACAGACGTTTTCTTTGGCACCATGTCACTTCCATGGTGCACTTCTAACCTTGAGATCTGGTGGTTGGCTAATTTGTTCTCAAGCTGTGCTTGTTTAATCACTTTCAGGCTTGGAAAAATTAAATAGGCTTACGTTCCACCTTCTGGCTGTCCACCCTCTCATTTTCAATGTGTCCCACTCCAACTTGTTTTCAAAGTCCCATGTCCTCCACTTCTTTGCTTAGTTTTCACAAATATCAATTTGGGTTAAGGTGTGTTGAGAAGTCAAATGTGTCTTTTGTTTGTGCACATTCCACCATAGATTCAACATCGGTTTTTTTCTCATACATGCGACTAATACCAGCCGTGGCATTGTCGGTCCCTTTGCAATAGCGCAGTGCGTAATGCATCCGTTAAGTGTCGTAAGAGCTGAAATATATGCTCGAGTGGTTAGGCATGTGTGGGTTCAAGTACCGCACCTAAGGCGTATGGAATGACACAGACAACTTCTGAGGTATGGGTTAGATAAGAGGCAGCATCGGATAATAGTGCTGCTTCAGTATTTATATATCTTAAAGGTGGTGTGCCCTGGTGGACAACACCTATATAACAATGATGTCAGTGAAATGACGTCATGCAAGAAACTAGTTAGTGTATTAGGCAATGTACAATGATGGTACCGAGTTAAGGTGGGAACTGCAAACTCCACAATAGCAGTCCAGCCAAATGAGCCATCAAATTAGACAAAGATATCCAAATAATCCCGGAAACACTTTAATCCAAACACAACCACACACGTCTCAATCTCTAAAACTGCATAGTTCCATTCTGTGTGACTCGACTATCATCCAACGAAACTGACAGGAGTGAGTTCTCTATCTTTTGGTGTTAACAGGGGATGCATGGGTAATGCTCCACTGAAACTTTCTTCTGTTTTTATGCTACAAAGGCTCAAGTCAGTCTGAAAATTTCATGTTACATTGACAAGTGCACTCTGTATTTCACATCTCTGGCACATGGTTGAACTTTTTCACATTAATGGTCAGCCCGGCTCGACCCAGTTGGTTCAGCATGACATTCAGATATTATTCCAAGTGTTGCTCGAAAGTGTCACTGAAAACAATTATGTTATCGGTATACGCAACGCAACAATCATACAATAAATCGCCAAGAGCAAGACAAGCATTCTTGTGAAGCTTGCAAAGAAGTTGCTAAGTCCAAACAAAAGCACCCGGAATCTGAACAGGCCATGAAACGAACTGCATGTTTTTATATCTATATCTATATCTATATCTATATCTATATCTATGCCAAGCTCAATCTGTCGAAATCCTCAATGTATGACCACAATGCTGAAAATTTTGCCGAGCCAATTAACTTTTGGTTAATCCCATTACATGGCATTCAAACCTTTGCACAGCATTTATTAAGTTCACGGTAATCACATGCAATGTTTTTCTTCTGGTTTTCTCCCTTTTTCAGCGAAAGCACGAGCGCGATAGCTCAGACGGAAATTGTTGGTTCAATGACGTCATTGGCTAACCACTTGTCCACCTGTGTTCATGTAATTTTCCTGGTCCCAAAGTTAGTATCGCTGCAGAACAAGTGAATTGGCGTAGTGCCACAGTTCTTCCTGGCGGTGGGGATGGACCCTATGGAGCCCATGTGACATTTCCGTTCATTTCTTGGAAGCAGGTAGGTTCAGAGCTCCAAACCCAGGAAATTTAGCCATAGGCGTCTTGCGGCAATGGTGTCTTGATCACGCACATCGCAAAGAAAGACCAAAAAAATTCAACAATGGCATCCTTCGAAATCTGTTGTGAGTGGGTCGAATGTCTGCCCTGTAGATCCGCGTAATTTGCTGATAAAATGTCTTCAGTCAGGATGAAATTTATATCTGCACACCGTAGCAATTGACCTGCCCATTATTTGCTTGTACTTCGTTTCCTCCAGAATTCTAGCACAGATTGCGATGTGCCAGACTGACGTCTGTTGCAAGACTGCAAACGGCATGGTCTTTTCAACTCCGGATGGTGTTAGCATCGTGGGGGTCAGAGTGCTGCACGTGATGATAATTTCTTTTCTTTCAACAGGTGCTCGAGTCTTGTCTTTACATACAAAGTTTTCCAAATTGTGACTTACTCGTGGAGTTGCCAACGAAGACGAGTCGAAGCTGTAGTCAGTGTTAAGCCACCAATTTTCTCCCAACTTCCCCCTTCATAATTTCGTGGTTGTTGGTTTGCGTTGTTTGTATTGGATTTGATTTCTACTATTCGGCTCGTCTTGGAAGCTGGCGCTCGGCATTTCTGTTCGTGGCCATTTTACAGTCCATTCTAGCTTTGTAAATGATGAGGCCAGTGACGTTTGATGATTTTCGTGGTTGTTTTAGCTAAAATTGGTCATATTTGTCATCAGTGTTTGAATTTCAAGCTGTGGGCGATGTGGTTTTGCCACCTTCACTTTCAGTCCAGTTACAACTGTAAAAATCGGGTTTTCCTACTGAAAATATACACTTTTCTCCTGATGCAAGCGGTCGCACTTGGCCATTGCTGTTCCGTCGCATGTTCCCATTGGTAACTTCCTCCTGGTGGTCTCCTTGCCAAGGCCAAAACAAAGCACCTTTTCCTGTACTGCGGAAACTACTTTTCTTTGTTCGTATTGTACTTTACATAGCTGCTTACACAACCAGATGATTGCACAACGAACTATTACCAGGACCAAAAATGTCATTTCTTTGTTGCCAAAACACCTTAACCTGATAATTTAGTATTACATTTCTCGAATGTGATGTTCCCCTGGAGGTTTCTTCTGGTGCGCAGATGCCTGCTTGCATATCCCTACTGAGCATGCGCGTGGCAGTACTCCCTTATAAAAGCGAGAGCCCGGACGCTTTCGGCATTCATTTTCCCTCCAGAGGTGTCTCCACGCCACCTCGCACCCCAGTTTCCCTGTCTTTCGCACGGAAAATTGGATTCTACCCGACGATGGCCGCCGCTTCCGAAGCTCCCGCTTTGCTTGCCGCTCCCTCTCTTGCTCTCTCTCGCCCGCAAGCTACGGCCTTCACCCTCGGCGACCGCTGGATCTCCGCCCTCGACGTTGCCGCCGTTGGCCCGATCCCTGCTGAAGCACCACTTTCAAGTGTCAATGTGTTCACGGACTCTCCCTTGCAGCCCGGCCAGCGCACCCTGCCAGCCGAACCGTTGGATCTTACGGCTCTACAAGAGGACTTTCAGCGGGCAAAAGACATCTATCGGGAAGCCAAGAAATCCCTTCGACTTGCGATGGCTGCTTCTCGCTCCCCGGCTTGTAATTCTCCCTTGGATTTATCATCCAACTCATCCCGAATAGGTAGAAGTGTCTCCCGTAGTGAAGTCCGGAACATTATCAAGGAGACGGTCCGTGTAATGCAAGACAATCCCATGCCGCCTCCCTCTTGCATGTCCTCCGCCCGTCATGCTCGCACGCAAGCCTGGATAACCTCTGCTTCCAGCCGCGACTCCCGCAAAGGCTGGTTTCTCCTCCTCGCCCGCAAGCTTCGCCTGCTGCCGCCTCCTCGGCTAACGCTGATGCTCTGCCGCCGGCCGCTCCATTCTCGTCCGGCAAGAGGATCCACTTCCCGGACGACGCCGCCGACGACCTGACTTTCTCCCTGGCTTCACTCTTAAAGACGGTTGAAGAAACCATCCCCGACTGTTTTCTTTTCAAACCGTCGCAGTCAACCGACGCTCTCGTGATTAAACGTGGACTTAAAACTGGCTTCGGCTTCACCCTTCGGGACAAAGACTCGAAACCCCGCAACCTCCTCGGACAATCCACCACGCTGCTTACTTGCCTCCTCCGCAATGAAGGCTCCCTGCTCGGTAAAGGCTGTAACGTGTGTTCAATGTAGAAGCCAAACTTGAAGTAGTTAAACCTTATTTAATGCGGAATAATCATGACAAGATTTGGGTTACGTTATTACGTTCTTTCTCAACACAAGAATCAACGGGAATAGAACACCGGGCTCTGACGCCCTTGACTTATATATAGTCTGGTCAGATCCAGAGCTCCACCGGACAACCAATCAGCTCGTGAGTTCGTTAACCAATCTAGTTCATGGTTACAAAGTGTTCACCAATCGTGGACGATTGGTAACAGTACTTGTAACAATACTCGGCCACGTTCTCCTGCACGTCCGCTCATGGTTTTGGCGCAAAACCTGAAAGTTCTTGACGTTGCACAAGTGATTTTGGCACCAACAAAAGTCAACCACAACACAACAGCACACAGGTAGGTACGAGGGTGAGCCAATGTCCGTTACACCCCCATACTTCAAGTACTTTTTTGGGATAAAAAAGTCTGGAAAGCACAAGTCCAATGGAAAAATCAAGAAAGCACAAGTCAAATTAGGATGCACAGTGGCACACACATTAGTTGCAATACAGTGGCTTTGCTGGTTTTTTTTTTTGTACACTCCCCCTTACACAAAATGTCGGCTTAGAGTATCAGCATTGGAATTTTTCTTCCCAGCTTTATGACAGATATCAAATTCATAATCCTGGAGTGCTAGCGACCAACGGAGTAGCCTACCATTTTTTGTACCTTGATTCCTTAACCAAACAAGAGGATTGTGATCAGTTCAAATTAAAAATCTTGAGCCTACAATGTAATGTCTGAGTTTATGGATCGCCCACACCACACAGCAACATCCCTTCTCAATTGTACTGTATGCAAGCTCTCGTGGATAAAATTTCCTTGAAAGATACAAGACTGGATGCTCATTGCCGTCATTGTCTTCCTGGCACAAAATCGCTCCCATACCTCGGTTACTCGCGTCTGTTTGAATCAAAAATCTCTTAGAATAATCCGGTGCATGTAATACCGGTTTCCTCGTGATTGCGGCCTTAAGAGCCTGAAACGCGTGTCCACATGCATCATCCCAATCTACCTTTGTAAGTTCGGATGCTTTCAATTTGTCTGTCAAAGAACTAGCAAGCTGAGCAAAGTTTGGTACGTAATGTTCGTAATAGCCTACTAACCCTAACTTTAACATTCTATCTAACTCTATTTCAATGAGTTGTTTTTTTTCTTGGTGGGTAATAGTGTAACGTTGCCTGTTTAATTGGTTCACCTGTTAACTCTAAATCTAATTCAATTAAGTTTGTTCTCCCGGAGTTAAAGAAAATACCCTTGGTACTTGACTAAATACTTGTTTTAGTTCCGCAATCATTTGTGGAGTCATGGTACCTAAGCTTTTAGCCATGCTAATGACTTCCTCAGGACTCAAATACTCAGGAGTTTTCCCCTCCCAGATTGGGGTTTCCTCAAATTCTTCAGGTGCTAATATGACATTTACTGTGTCAATGGCATGGAAGTAAGGCTTTAGCATATTCACATGATAAATTGCTAATTAAGTTTTGGCGTTATTTAAAGCTATTTGGTAATTTACTTCTCCCAGCTTTTTCACTATCGTAAATGGCCCTTTCCAGAATACCTCAAGTTTGTGTTTCCTGTCAGTTTTAAGTACTAATACGTCATTTCCCTCCTTATACTGCCTATCACGGGCCCCTTTATCATAATACTTTTTTGCTTTGGTTTGAGCTTTAAGTGTTGCCTCTTCTGCTAATGCCCTACTGTTTTGAAACCTATTTAGCAAGTTATACACATGTTCAACTACTGTAACATTTACATCTTCATCCTCCCACCTATCTTTAAGTAACTGTAATGGTCCCCTAATGTTGCTACCATACACTAGTTCCGACGGTGTGAAATTAGTGGTTTCATGGACTGAACTACGAATAGCAAAGCATACTGCTGGCAAACACTGCTCCCAATCATTTGGATTTTCTAAACACAAAGCCCTTAAAATGTCTTTTAAATTCCTGTGAACTCGTTCTACAGAGTTTGACTGAGGCCTGTGAGGAGAACTATGCACAATCTCAATCCCACATTTCTCTAGGAAATAAGTTGTCAGTTGTGAAACAAAAATGCTGCCTTGGTCAGACTGGATCGTTACTGGAAAGCCTATTCGACAAAAAACTTTTAAAAGTTCATCTACAATTGTTTCAGAGTTAAAGCTTTAAAGCTACTGCTTCTGGAAATTTTGTCGCGGGGCATAACATTGTTAGAATATACCTGAACCCTTGCTGTGTTGGTTTCATTGGTCCTACCACATCAATTATTAAGCGTTTGAACGGTGTACTTATTATGGGAACCTTTACCAATGGCACTTTAGTTACAACACGAGTTTTGCCTATGCGCTGACATGTATCACATTGTTTGACTGCCTGTTCAACTTGTTTACACATCCCAGGCCAGTAAAAGTGCTGCTGAATTCTTGCCAAAGTTTTCTGTTTACCTAGGTGTCCCGACCACCCATTTGAATGACCCACATCAATTATCTGATTTCTGTACTTAAGTGGTATAACTGTCTGTTCAAAAACACAGTCCGTATTGCGCTGTTCCCACTTCCTTACAAAAGATTCTGTTGAAGGATTTTTACTCTCCAGAACTGCCTTCCAACATCCTTCTAAGCTCTCATCATTTTTCTGAGCTTCAATTAACTCCACTGTGGATGTCCTAACTAAACTGGTATAATCTGCAGTTAAGGGTGATAGCACACTGCTAATCTTAGCTGCACCATCTACATTTACTTTGGCATTGGCCCCTGGCTTAGTTAAATCTGGATCCTTACCTACAGATTTTACTTTAACCTTAACTTCAAAAGAATCTGCTAGCCTACTGCTGCTTTTCTGCGTCCCCCTAGCCACATTTTCATGTTCATCATGTTTTATGCCTTCCATTTTACCCTCTTCCTTTAGCCTACCTTCATGAAGTTGTTTGGCCTGTGCCCTAGTAATAACATTACACAATTCTGACTGCTCCTCATCATTCTTGTTCTGAATGTCCTGAATTGTTTTGTCAGTTAAAATACAATCAAAATTTCCTGGAAAATAGGGTGAAACTGCTGCCCTACGTTTACTTTACCACTTGGGGATCCTATCTCCATAACTGCTACTGGTAATTCTGCTGGAGTGGGGAATAATACTGTACTCAACTGAATGAATTTCCCTGTTAGATTTGCTGGATCTACCAATTTGCTAGCAAAAACATTTAGTGTTGCACCAGTGTCTCTCACCAGTATCACCTGCTATAATGTTATGGTCCAATTCAGTAAATGTATGTTACCACGGGTCATGCATAAATTTACTGAAGCTGTACTACGTTCAGTCACCACACTCAAAACACGATCGTTTAGCCTGAAACTGCTTTGAATTACCATTTGTATTTCTAAAACCATGTTGACCTCCATCCCCATTTGCACTTTGCCCATTACTTGAAGCATTTGCATTTTTAGGATTCTGCTGTCCATTCCCATTCCTTTCCACATTCCCATTACCACAATTAGCATTATTTGCCTGCCCATGGCCCACTGTTCCATTGTTTGACCCTGGATTTGTGTTACTGTTACCACTATTACCATTATTGCCCTTGTAATAGTTAAATTTCCTATAGTGTGGCCTATTCCCATTTTCCTTGGAATTTTGGTCACTATTCTGCACTGTATTCCCTTCACTACTATGGTTATTTTGGGTACCACTCTGATGCCTAGCCATCCATTCATCAGCTAAAGTAGCAACCTGCACTAGGTTTTCTAAGTCACCTTTATCCACTAACCACAGTTTTAACTCGTTTGGTACTTTTTCTAAAAACTGTTCAATTAGCATAAGCTGAACCAACTTATTGAAATCCGTCCCACACTATGCTGTTCTAATCCACTCTGAGTAATATGTTTGGATCATGTATGCAAAATCACTAAAAGATTGCTTAAGAGTTTTACTTGCATTTCGAAATTTGGTATGAAGAGACTCAGATGTAAGCTGAAACCTTTGTAAGAGTTGCTGCTTCACCTTGTTAAAATCATTAAAGTCCACATTAGGTAGCCTAGTTACAACTTCTCTAGCTGTGCCACTTAGTAAAGACAACAACATCAATGACCAAGTATCTTCTGGAAAATTCAACCGTTCACAAATTCGGGTGAAAGTTGTTAAAAAGAGCAAAATATCATCATTATTATCTTTAAATGGTTGCACAAGACGTGTCATATCCATTTTGTCTCTAGACTCTGCACCAATAATATTACTGGGATTTCTAGCATTTTCACTGGGATTCCTAGCTGCACTAGCTTCAGCTAATTTAATTCTCTCCTCAGCTGCTAATTTCTCCCTTTCGAATTCTAGTCTCTCTTTTTCTGCATTAGCGTCCTGTTGAATTTTTTCTTTTTCCAACTCAAATTCTCTTTGCAATTTCTCTTTTTCTAGAAGCATTTTTAATTCAAGCTCTTTGTGAATTTTCTGTGTTTCTCGTTCATGCTCTAGCCTTAATCTTTCTTTGTTAACACTAACAGCATTAGCTTCCTTATCACGAGCAATCTGTTCTTTCTGCCGATTTACTTCGGCTTGGAAATCAATGAAATCGCTATCCACATAATTTTCGATTAAAGATCCAGCTGCAATTTTAGCCTGCAAAACTTTAATTATTGCTCTTCTAGTCTTCACATTTAAATGATACTCTTCAGCCAAAAGCTTTAATGGTTCTAATTTCCCATTTTCAAACATTTAAAAAACAAGTTCGCAATTTTAACGTTAATTGAAAAAAAATTTGCCACAATATCGCAATTAACGTGTATACGACCTGCTTGACGATCGTCGACTCCCTCCTGGACTCTCAGTTGTTGCTTCTCGAGTTCTTCTCCCAGGCATTTCCACTTCCGGTACGCACTTCCGGTTCCGTCTGAAGCGTGTTCGTCGTCGTTTCTTCTCCCACTGGCCCTGAAGTTTTTGAGTTTCCACGTTGCCACTTCGGTGATTTTCTTGGAAAAACCCTGGATTCTGGAGATGTTTTAGCGTGATGTTAGTCCACAATTTCAGCCGATCTTCCAACTTGATCGCCGTGGGATGCAATTTTTGCCGCCGACCACGTTGCCTTGTTGCCGCCTTCTTAAGCCTCGTCACTGCCGTTGACTCGCCACTCGGTTTGCAGTTCCTCGCTCGCCGTCATCGACCAACTTTCCTGGCTTGACTTCAGCAACTTCTGGCAAAATTTTTTTTTCTCTCCGAGATCGCCGACCACGTTTTCTTTATTGCCGTCCACGTCTGGCTTGAGCTTCGTCCCTGACGTTGAATCTATGCACGGTTGCAGTCCTTCGCTTGCTGTCGTTGACCAACATTTTCCCGGCTTGACATCTGCTCTTCCGTCAATTCCGTGATCGATCTCCGGTGATACTGCTAGGCTTCGTAGTTCGGGTTACGTCCGCTGCCACCAACTGTAACGCGTGTTCAATGTAGAAGCCAAACTTGAAGTAGTTAAACCTTATTTTATGCGGAATAATCATGACAAGATTTGGGTTACATTATTACGTTCTTTCTCAATACAAGAATCAACGGGAGTAGAACACCGGGCTCTGACGCCCTTGACTTATATATGCTCCGGTCAGATCCAGAGCTCCACCGGACAACCAATCAGCTCGTGAGTTCGTTAACCATTCCAGTTCATGGTTACAAAGTGTTCACCAATCGTGGCCAACAATACTTGGCCACGTTCTCCTGCACGTCCGCTCATGGTTTTGGCGCCAACAAAAGTCAACCACAACACAACAGCACACAGGTAGGTACGAGGTTGAGCCAATGTCCATTACAAGGCGACCCCCTCGTTCTCGACAAAGAGCCACCGCCACCTCGACCGGGACGTGAAAGCAGCTTTTTCCGCCCGCTGGGCGATGGCGCTACTAACCCGAACAACTTCGCAACCTACCCCGAGTGTGAATTCTTATGCAGCGAAGTAAAGATGGATTTCGGCACAGCTTTATCGATCCCCAAGAAAGCTGACATCCCAACTTTCGTCTTGTACGAAAACGACAAGTGCTTACGGTTAAGTCTCCGTGCCGCGTCTCAAGCCGACGTTCTCAACACGGCAGTTAACGCCTTATGTGAGAAATTATCCCCGGACGCAAGTCCCGAAGAACTTCACAATCTTTCTTCCCTAACCACGCAGCTCTTTCAGAAGGCGAGCTTTGCCACTTACCATTCCATTAACTGGGCCACCAGAGCTCTTTTTAACAACACCTTACTCCTCCGGGATATTGCTCTTTCATCTGCCGCCAATCTAAACGTCTCCACGATGCACCGTCTTCGGAATCAGCCCATCCACGAGTCGGACACACTTTTCCGGGGGCTAATCCCAACTCTCGCCCCTCACTTAGACATTTCTAGGAAACCAAAACCACTTAAACAAATTTCTAACTTTCACCCGGCACTAAAGAACAAACAGTCCATTCCTCGCCTTCCCGCGGACAACTGGAATAGGTCTATGGCTCCTGCTCCATCGCCTCGCTCCAACGACTTTCATCCGAGAAACACGCAGCCCTTTCGGGCGGACCAGCCTCGCTCTCGCCCCGGCCAGCGCAACCAGAAGTGAGCCGCTACTCCAGACCGACGAAGCCGCCACTCGTCACCAGGGGGCAGAAGCGTCTTTCGGAAAAAACAACAATGACGTCTTTCACCCATCCAGCTTTCCAGTCGGCGCAAGACTATGTTGTTTCCTCCCAGCCTGGCGACAATTAACGTCAAACATAGAAGTCCTTTTCATTATCGAACACGGCTTCCATCCGAAATTTCTTTCAAAACCCCCGCTCCTGCCGACACCGCCTTGGGGTTTCTCTCCACCAATAACCCCCCTACTTTCCTTCGAAATTTCAGAACTCCTTCGGAAAGACGCAATACGGGAATGCAGCAAGCCAGGCCCGGGCTTTTACAGTTCCATTTTCACTCGACCGAAAAAGCCAGGAGGCTCCTGTCTAATTTTCAACATGAAGCCTCAAAACAAATACATATTAAACAGCCATTTCAAGATGGAAACTCTCGAATCGATTCGTCTTTCCTTCAAAGCAAACGACTGGACAGTCTCGATCGACCTGGAAGATGCTTACCTCCACGTCCCACTCCACCCGGCTATTACACACCTCTTTCGGTTCATTTACAACCAAAAGGTTTACGAATTCCGCTGTCTTCCCTTCGGACTGAACGCAGCCCCCAGAATTTTCACAGCGATTCTCAAACCAATTCTAGCAAGCCTACACCAAAACGAAATTCAGGGCAACTCCTACCTGGACGACTGGGCCCTCAACAATCCAGACCCTCTCATACTGGAACGGAACAAGGAAAAGACCATTTCCCTCTTAAACCGACTGGGCTTCGGAATAAACTACTCAAAATCTCGCCTAACACCAGCACAAATCTTCACCTTTCTCGGAGCCTCTTTCGACCTCCGCACAGCAAGGATTGCCCCGTCCCCGGAACGAATAGAAGACCTGCTTCTCCACACCCATCTTTTTCGGTCAAAAACAAGCTTTTCCCCTCGGCAACTAAACTCCCTTATCGGGAAGATGGATGCTATGGCGAACCTCGTCCCCTACGGCCGATGGATGGTAAGACTGCTTTACCACCACTGCATAGACAACCCTGCAATCAATCAGGACCGCCCGGACGAACAAATACCTTTCACTCCCGACTTTCCTCTAGACTCCCTCCTCTGGTGGTCAGACATCATCAACCTCACGAAGACACAACCTCTTCACGAACCACATCCCGATCTACTCATCTTCACGGATGCCTCGACAACCGGCTGGGGTGCCCATCTCGGCACTCAAGAAGCCTCGGGTCTTTGGCCCCCAACCTGCAAGGAGCACATCAAGTCCCTCGAGCTTCGAGCAATTCTTCTCGCCCTGCTCCACTTTCTTCCAAAATTAAGAAACAAGACAATACAAGTCCAGTCCGACAACACGACTACCCTAGCCTACATAAAGAAAGAAGGCGGAACGAAATCCAGATCTCTTCACAGGCTAACGTCGGAAATCTTCAACATCACTCTCCTCCCTCTCCACATCCCAGGCAACAGGAATGTGATTGCCGAGTCTCTGTCGTGCCAGAAACCACCGACAGGCGAATGGTGCCTCAAGAAATCCATTTGCGAATCTCTCTTCACCATTTGGGGCACTCCTATGACAGACCTGTTCGCCACGAGGCACAATGCCAGACTTCCCCTCTACATAAGCCCGATTCCGGACGAAACAGCAGTAGCAGTAGACGCCTTGACGTTTCCATGGCAAAACCTGTTCGCCTATCTCTTCCCCACCTTCAAGCTACTTCCACAAGTTCTTCTAAAGATCCAAGAAAGCCAGAGCTTGTTCCTTCTCATAGCCCCTCTCTGGCCTTCGGCAGCATGGTTCCCGCTTCTTCTGGATCTACTAGTCGACACTCCCAGTAGTCTACCCCCTCAACCCGATCTTCTGTCCCAACAGAAAGGAATAAAGCTACACCCGAACATACCAAACCTCAACCTACACGGGTGGCTACTATCATCAAACTCCTCAAAAAGGCTGGAATTCATCGAGAGAAGGCTGAACGCATCGCCTCAAAGGCAACCAGGGATTCCACTAACCGGATGTACGACAGCCACTGGTCTAAATGGATTCGTTGGTGTATCACAAAACAAGCTAATCCTATCAACCCACCTCTTCCCACCCTCTTAAACTTCTTCAGAGACTTGTTCAACATCGACAAACTCAAAGGTTCCACTATCCTGGTATATCGTTCTCCCCAAAACACCGTCTTCAAGGCTGCCAATAGCACGAACCTACTAGAAGACTAACGGATTTCGGCGCTTCTTCGCTCTTATGAAAATGATAGACCCACCACCAGAAGATCAATAACAGATTGGGACCTTTCTCTCGTACTCGAGTCCCTAATGAGTGAACCATATGAAGCCCTTCAGGATACATCCCTCCACCTCATGACTCGCAAAACTGTTTTTCTCGTTACTCTTGCAGCTAGCCTACGCTGTTCCGAAATCCTAGCCCTCTCAGCGGACCCAGCACACTGCATCTTCGGCCCCAACTTTTCTTCTGTCACGCTATACCCAAGATCAACATTCAGATCGAAAACACAAAACCCCTCGGAACCACCAAAACCAATCACTTTTCCGGCCCTATCTACCTTAGTTGGTAACGAACCAGACCGCCTCCTTTGCCCAGTCAGAGCCTTGCGCTTCTACCTAGCCCGGACTCGCCATGAAGACATCCGCCGAGGAAGTAACCAACTTTTTCTCCCAATTGATCCTCAAACGGGCGAAACTTCAGCTGCCATGATATCAAGATGGATTAAGAAAACAATCGAAGCAGCCTATGACAAAACTCCAAAAGAGAGCATGAGAGTGACGGCTCACGAAGTGAGAGCTATCTCCACATCATGGGCCCACCACAACGCCATTCCAATAGAAGAAATTCTAGCAGCAGCGTCTTGGCGTCATCAATCAACCTTCACCGGCCACTACCTCAGGGATATGTCAAGAGAAGAATCAGGGCTACACCGGCTGGGACCAATCGTCGCAGCCAGAACTGTGGTCAACCCCCCATTAAGCACTCAGAACACAGAAGCAAGCCATCCTTGAAGGAAGCAAGCCACCCAGACGAAAACAAATCACCCAAATGGAAGCAAGCCATCCAGAAGGAAGCAAGCCATCCAGAAGGAAGCAAGACCCAAACAACGGCCCTTTTCAGGGCCACCAAATCCTACGAAAGAGATCCAAGTTCCGGTTTTCACCTGTTCTGAATAAAGTGCTAATTTTTCTCTTCCAGGGAAAAAATTATTGGGGGAAACGCCTGCTTGCATCCCAGGGCGCTCGTCAAGACGGTGACCGCCACCAAACTTGACGATGTCAACTGATAATGCTAAATTATCAGGTTAAGATATTTTGGCAACAAAGAAAGAACATTTTGCCGGCCCCCAGCCAGGCCGGCTAAAAATGGTTTCTTTGTGCCTAAAACATACTTAACCTACTCCCGCCCTGCCTCCCCTCTAGAGTCACTGCCTGACACATTGAGAGAAAAATGAATGCCGAAAGCGTCCGTGCTCTCGCTTTTATAAGGGAGTACTGCCACACGCATGCGTAGTCAGAGGCACCTCTAGCCTTAAAAATGTGGTGGGGCCATGTTCCGAAATCCCCCCCCCCTCCCCAATGGAATTTTTTTTCTTAAGAATGGTAATGAAATCTGGACACCCACATGGCCCTCTAACCAGATCCAAAGGGTGTATTTTTTAAATATTTTAATAAAAATGACAAAAAAATACGTTTACATAATTATATGCCCGACACTGAGTGGATCTGGGTCCCAGAAGGCTTTGTTTTTTTTTTTTATCGGGAAGATGCTGTGTCATGGCTGGTAGGTTTTAATAATTTAATAATTTCATAATAATTAATAATTTAATAATAATAATTTAAATAATAATAATAATTTAATAATAATAATTTAAATAATAATAATAATTTCATTAATTTTCATTACTAGTACTACCAAACCATTACCTTCGCAAATACATGTATTCACCTTTTCTAATACATATATGTGATGTGTAGTAGCTTACATCGCTGTGCAAGCGCGCTTTCGATGTGTTCGGAAAGTCACACCAGGTAACGTCTAAGAACAAACAGCTCGGTAATAGGGTGCTATAAGACACGCAAGCCGTTCACTTCGTTTTAAGCATGTCGCCAACTTGCAACCTAAATAACTAAAACTATGTAAAGTCACTGAAAAGTAAACTATCCAATTATTTTTAATGGCCATTCATTGGACAAAAAAATAAAAATTAGCCAGACTAGCAATGAAAACTTACTATAGAGCGATTTCTACTGGAAAAAGTGGTGGGGCCAAATGGACTAAAGTGCAAATGTGGTGGGGCCGTGGGGGGGGCCCCTCCCCTCGACTCCGGCGCCTATGTGCGCAGTAGGGACATGCAAGCAGGCGCCTGCGCACCGGAAGAAACCTCCAGGGGAACATCACATTCGAGGAATGTAATGCTAAATTATCAGGTTAAGTATGTTTTAGGCACAAAGAAACCAATTTTAGCCGGCCTGGCTGGGGGCCGGCAAAATGTTCTTTCTATTGCCCTTCGGAAACATAAATTACCTGTGTTTTTGTTGCATTCTTCCCTGAAGATGCTCTCTCGCTGGAGGATTCTTGAAATCGTCACTAGATGACCAGCTGCACAACCAGGTCTGCGCATGCGCATGCGCGACCCCTCTTATATAAGCGGCTCGGCGATTCCGCCTGCCATCTTTTTTCCCTCCACGCAACGAAAAGGACGCGTCGCTCCTCTCGCTTCCAGCTTAGCCTTCGCCTGCGCCCTCATCTGTGCCTTTGCCTTCGCCCTTTTGGAAGGTTCAAGCCTGCTGTCTTCGCCCACGGTTCATCACCGTAGCTGATGGCAGGATCCGATCTCCGGCCAAGCCTTCATCCAGGACTGCGCCTTCGCCCACCAGCCCTACGCTTCCTGATCCGGAATTTTTAGTGGATGATTCGCCTTCGCCTATGCCACTGGCTTTGCCACGGCTGCTTCGCCCTATCTGGATTGATCCCTGCCGTTTTTTACGGACTTCTTATCCGGCGTCCTCGCTTCTTGCCACCAATGCCTTTACCCGACCGCAGCTGCGCTCTTCCCTACCTGACAACCATGGGAACGAGCTGGCTTCTCTTCCCACCACCTTCGCCGTCTTCCTGACCAACTTTGCACCAAACTTGGCTGCATTGACACCCGCCTCTACAGCCCACAACTGGCTTCACCTACACTTTGGCTTAGCTTCGCCCTTGCCATCAACTTTGCTTTGCTTTCGCCCTCAACTTGCTTCGCCTTCGCCCTCAACCTTGCTTCGCCTTTGCCCGCAGCTTTGCTTCGCCTTCGCCCCACTGGTAGCTTCTCCCAGGGTCCCAGCCACTTGTCAACGCATCTACCTCCCGGCTGACCACTTCACCTTGTCATGGCTCTCACCGGGAAACATTGAACCCCGTCCGCAATCTCTTCCATGAAAACCAAGACAAACATCGCCTTCTTTTCAAAGACGATGGAAAATTTCTTCCTTTTCCAGACAGCTACTTCCATCTGGAAAACACGATTGGATCATTCCTCCTCTGAAGAACAAAGAATTCATGTATAATGTCTTCATGCAAACACCGAAAATCACGTTTATCTGGAACGGATCAAACAACGACAATCACAAATCAATTCCAAAAAAAAAGGGGGATAATTGAACACCATCCGCCTCTCCCCCCCCCCCCAGACATCAACAACTCAAGACAATATCCAACTTCACGAACGCTCATCAACTAAACCAAGCCAAGAAAAGTCCAGCCAAGTCAAGACAAGCAAATTGTCACTACCTTCAAAGCCACAGCTTAGACACCTCGTCTCATGCAACTGGTCTGGTCAGAAACACACAAATCAGGCTAATATCATGAACAGCAAGACAATCTGTACCTTGTCTAATATATGACTAACACTCACGCAGCATCCAAAGTCTTTCACAAGCTAGAGAACAAACAAGCAAACAAGCACACACAAGGTAAACAGACAAGTAAACAAACATGCAAACAACCGAGCATCAAGCAAGCATGTGAGGAAGCAAACACGCAAAGAAACAAGCAAACGAACAACCAAACAAGCAAGCAAGCAAATCTAAGCCAAGAATTCATCAGCTTCTCCCGAACATCATTCTCAACTCAAGCCTGAAGCAAAAGTCAAGATGGCCGCCACCACCTCGTTTCATTTGGAACCCACATTCATGTTATGACTGTAATTTCAGGGGACAGAAGCCAAGAATCAGACAGCTTGTCTACGACAGCTTATCCCGACCATCAACCACTTCTAACGCATGAATTTAAAGTCAAGACGTCCGTCGTCATTTCGTCTCGTTTGTAACTTACAGTCATGTCATGAGTAAAGTTTTCAAACATTTGAAGCCAAGATCCTAACAATTATAGAAAACAGCTCGTCTTCACCACTGGAAGATCAAGATAATCATCATCGCCTAGTCTCATTCGTGACTCACACTCACGTAATGACTAAAATCTCAAGGATAAAAGCCAATAATTAGATAGCTTGTCTACGACAGCTTGTCACAACCATGACCCACACTACTCACGCATGAATTCAAAGTCAAGATGTCCGTCATCATCTCGTTCCGATTAGCCAAAAAAAAAAACGTCATTGAGTACAATTTCGAACAATCAAGACCAAGAAGCAGGTAGCTTATCAGGAACATCACGGCTCCTCCACCTGAAGATCAACACGATCATCGTCGTCTCGTCTCATTCGTGACTCAGGCACACGCTGTGAGTAAAGTCTCAAGCAACTGAAACCAAGAAGCAGACTACACGCCCCCAAACAAGCACCTTTCATCCGTAATCCGAAAATTACTCATCAACCTGAAACCAGTACCACCATAGTCTCGTCTCATTCACGTTATGAATAAAGTTTTCAAACAACTGAGACCAAGAATCAAACAGATCATCGAGGACAGCTCGTCATCACCACCTGAAGATCAAGACGATCATCCCGTCTCATTCGTAACTCGCGCTCACACTATGAGTGAAACCACCAGCTACTGAAACCAAGATTCAGTCACTCATCAACCTGAAAATCAGTACCACCATCGTGTCATTCACAACTTACTCGCACGTTATGAGTAAAGTTTTCTGGCAATTTAAAGCAAGAATCTGACATCTTGTCCCAAGACAGCTACTCTCGGTCGTCCAAAATCAAGACACCCATCATGGTCTCGCCCCACTTGTATTGTCACGCTCACGTGACGAGGGAAATTCCAAGCAACTAAGGCCAAGAAATGGACTGCCACTTCACACAGAGATCAACAATTCTCGCAACAACCTGAAAAGTAGGCAACCATCATCATATTGAACGAAAAAAAAAAAAAAAAACCAACCCAAGCCAAACCAAAACCACGTCAAGGCCAAGCAAAGTTAAGCCAACTCAAGCCAATCCATGACAAACGTTTTTCTTCTGAAAAATGCTCATATCACGCAGAAAGCTTCAAGCACCAAAAAAAAAAAAAAAGCTGTACAACAAGATAGCTGTCCCGCATAACATTCTCACCTCATCTCAACTGTTACTCCGAATTATCCCAGACAGTTCATCACAATCCAGAACACACCTGCATGAATACAACGGATGATTAGACAAAAACGTGACAACTTGTTCCGGACAACTTCTCCCAGCCGTGATCCACAAGTCACACTTATACTGAAAATCAAAATGCGATTATCGTCTCATCTCCTTCGTGACTTACTCTCACGTCAAGAATGAATGAAGCCAAGAAGCAGACAGCTTGTCGCAAACACTGGTCTCGACCATAATCCATGAATCACACATATTTCAGAAAGTCGAGTTAGTCGTCATCATCCCACGTCGTTCGTGACTCAAACCCACGGTACGAGGAAAGTTTCAAACAACTGAGACCAAGAATCAAACAACTTGTGCCGGACAACTCATCTTGACCACGAATCACAAATTCAGCATCAACCTAAGATCAACACAACCATCATTGTTTACACGGTTCCTGACAAACGTACACCCAATGATGGCAGCCTCAAGCAATTAAGGCCCAAAACAGACAGCTTGTCTCGGACACCTTGTCTCCAGCGACACCACAAATCACACATCATTCTGAAGACCAAGACATTCGTCATCCACGTTTAACACTCACGTCATCATGACCAACTGAGTCAGCGGCCCTCAATCAACTGGCCTCAGACGTCACCAACTCACACACCAAACACAAGAGCAAGGTGAATGTTATCGCCAAGCCTCACCATGAACTAACAACCACGTCATACGTGAAGACACAAGCTTCACTACAAGTCTCTAACAACTTGTCTGGAACTAGTCGCCCAAAATAAACAGCACCGACTCCTCCAAATTACACCATCAACACCAGTTCTCCCACGACAAAGGGCTCTTCAAGACCCTTACAACAGACCCTTCAACGAATTCAAGATTATACAATCCAATGGAACAGCACTGAACCCCACACCAACACTGCAACAATTTTTCAACTAATCGCTCTGATTGAACCTGACAGGGACCTCATGTTCACCCAAGGTTCCCCATCGATAGTACCGAAGAATCGCCACAACAATGGATCCACCAAAATCTTAACTCTGTTTAAAAAAACACCTACAAATCACAAACAACTGGCAAGCCCGCACCAAGAGCATCACTGCCGTCGAACCTGAAAAGGCTCTCTAACCAACGCATGTCTTATGGATCCAAATCAAACAACAAAACATCTGGAAATTCGCAAGAGTCACAAACCAACTCTTCCTAGCTGCTCAAGTTTCTTCCCCCAGCGTAACATTTACAACGATGTCCGCCTCATAGATCAAGATGGTCATCGACAAAACCAGCGAACACATCAACAAACCACCATTAAACATCAACACATGAACTATGTTCGTCATCAACACACGAGACCTCCCACAATGTCCAGTATGGACTCTATGTTATTACATTAAACGAACCAAAAATCTTGAGTTCCGCAAAGGCCACAATCAACTATTCCTCCCCCTTAAAACCTCTTACGGCGCAACAATAACAACAAGAGCATCATAGATCAGAACAGTCATAAACAACACTTATGTCGACATCGCCAACGACCACCCAGACATCAGGGCAACGGCGCATGAACTAAGGACAATCTCAGCTTCTTGCGCATTCCACAACAAGATCGACCACAGCCGACATCATGGATGCAACATCCTGGAGAAACCAATCCGTTTTCACCAACCATTACTCCCGGGATATGACAAAACAAGAAACTGGATTACAGCGTCTGGGACCCATAGTCACTACCAGACAAATAATCCATTCTCCTTAAGCACTGAAAACAAATTGAAGTCCTGGAACAGATGTCTTGAAGCTGACGTCCTGAAATAGAAGCAAGACCCTAAACAAACGACCCCCCCCTTTTCAGGGACACCAATTACCGAAAGAGAACCATTTTCCTGTTACTTTACGTTTTCAATAAAGTGCAAAAATCTCTGATTTATTTGGAGGAACCAGCTCGCACCCTTAGGGCAATCCGTCAGGTGGACCCCTCCACCAGCGTTGACAAGGTCTGTGAATGCAACAAAAACACAGGTAATTTATGTTTCCGAAGGGCAGTAGAAAGAGTATTTTGCCGGGCCTCCTGTCTGGCCGGCTGAAAATTGTTTCTAATACCCCGGAGGAAACATACATTATCTGTACCCGCCCTACCTCCCCTCTTGTGTCACCGCCTGACTGAACGAGAGGGTAAAAAAGATGGCAGGTGGGAATCGCCGAGCCGTTTATATAAGAGGGGTCATGCATGCGCTTGCGCAGACCGGGTTGCGCAGCTGGCCACTATTGACGATTTCAAGAATCCTCCAGCGAGAGAGCATCTTCAGGGAAGAATGCAACAAAAACACAGGTAATGGTTGTTTCCTCCGGGCAATAGAAACAATTTTCAGCCGGCCAGGCAGGAGGGCTGGCAAAATACTCTTTTTCTTTAGTTTGTGCTGTGGAGCATGGTAGTCATTGATGCATTTCACAATTGAAAACTTCGATGTGGTTTGATGTCCCTTCGTCCGTGACTAGTCTGGGTTTGGGATTGCTAAGTAGTTCGAGTTCGTGCTTATTTGCTGAACTACTTCTAAACTGTTATTTTCGTGCTGTAAACCCCCGAAATTCGCTCATTCCTTTTACCGATGCCCTATAGAAGATCTGCTGATCTCCAACACAGTTCAGGCTAACTGTAATATTCACTGTCTGCTGGGTAAAATTACCAACAAAATCTGACTCGTGTCGACCGTTGTTGTTTCATTTGTAGGAGAAACCAGTGGATCGTTGCCATTTCCTTCATGTAGTTTACGCAGTCATACGTTCTCAATGAATGTAATTGCAGCACAGTTTCTTCAACACAGTTCTCACGGTCAAAGTTTGCACATACAACTTTCTCACCTCGGCTGTAGATCATAGGAAGTTGAACAACAATGTCGAAAGTTGTGCTGGCAAATCGTGGCTTGGCCGCTATGACGTCTTCTTTCGAAACCCGGTTTTCATTCTTTGACATTATCTTCCCAACGCTGTCGATAATTTTACGGATGTTTCTTACCATCCAAACTGGTGGGCATCATCTCTTTGCCAGGGTTCTTCTTGGTGATGGGGAAAAGGAGGCCAAAAAGATGATGAGATGGCGAAATGATTCGAACTGGTGTTTATTGCTGACATTCTTGTGATGTGAGACGAGAGATCAACGCACCTCCTCCGTCCTTCTCAATTCCAACTCGCTCATTCTCCACTGCGCATGAGCAGCGGGTGGAGGCAGAGACAATGGAAGCGAGAGGTGTGAGTCTCAACCTAACAGTAGTGTCTGGTAAAAGTTCGAATTTGTGTTTGTGCATGCTAATCCGACGCAGCTTTGATATGAACCCTTTAGTGTATTTCTTGACACACTTCAAAAGAAAAAAGGTAACACTTACACCACCATACACACTGAAAAATAGTTTTCTTGAAAACACTTGAATTTTCGGGGACAACTGTTTCCCCGCTTCCAAAGCAAAAGACGCAATCGTGTAATCAAAAGAGGGCAGCAATCGAAACTACCCTCTTTCAAACGGCTCCACCACTGATCGCTACGATTCGATGGGGAGCTTCTTGTTGGAGTTAGACAGCTCCCATCGCTTGTTAAGCCTAAAGATCAAGTCTGGGCTCAGGAGACTTTCGACGAGATCGTAAGCAGGACTCGCCATTCTTAAGAGGCACCTGGTTATGGGGAAATCTCTTCAAATGCAATGGGTTTGAGCTTCTGGAGAGGTTCTCCCTGTTTGGAGTTGATACGTAGGAGAATGAGCGCTTGGTCCCTAGCTGTTTGGCGTCTGCTTTTCCTTTAATGTTGGGCAATTCCACTGAACTTGGCCTTTTCCGGGTGTCTTTCATATGTCTTTTATATGAGCCAACATCCAATCTACGTTTTGTTTCTCGGATAGATGGCTCCACAGTCGTGGCAGGGCACTTTCTAAAGCACACTTACCTGCTTACTCACTTCTGGGGAAGGGAATGCGGATGAGGCAATGCTGGGAATCCTGGGAGAAGAAGGTAGGGGTGGAGGGGGATGGAGAAAGAAAACTTGCTTCTAGAGATGTACCTGTGTCGGAGTGGTTGTCGAGTGGGAGGGTTCACGGGGGGGGGGCCCCCCCCACTGTCGATTACTGATGTCTGGAATGAAGGAGCTTCTTCAGGTTGGCCGGATACCTGTACCTGCACTGTACCACCTGCCGTGCGAAGAAAGCTGAGACTAAGTTATCAAGACCCGGCAGGTAGGTGACATATTCAATAGGATTGGAGTTGAATAGATGATTGAAGTTAAACAGATGATATGGAATTGTTTGGCAGAATGTTTTTACAGGTGTAATTGAATGGTGGACCATCTTTAATGTATCATTACAATGGAGTATTTCAGCATATACAAATCTGAAGATATTTTACATTTTATAGACAATCGCTTAAAGCAGGAACATGCTTTGCATCTTATGTACTACACCTTTTCGAAGGTAGCAGTATAAGTTATATTTCAGAATCACGAATGACGCACTATCACGAACTTATATTTTGCTTACGCGGTCTTTCAGACTCATTTAATATTTCTGAGGAAATTAAAAAAATCTGAAGGATATTTTCTAATCTTCTTTATTATTTACCGCATTTCTATTGGACCATAATTTTTCATACGCGTGCAAAGAAAATGGGGACGGGAAGTTACGACACTACCTTTTATTTTTTATTTCTGGGACCTTATATTACATGAAGCAAACTAATGCTCATATAGATAAAACGACTTATTTTTGAACATTACTGAACGTTTCAGAAGAAAAAAGAAATAGGACGGACATATCCAGGGAGTTGAAGCGGAATACCTTTGTTCGTTGCTGGGGACTGCGGTTTGCAAAAAAAATAGGGTAGAATAAATCTCCTAGCCACACAAGGAAGACGGTCGTTTATGACACTACCGTAAATAAATTAATTAACATCTAAAGCTTTAAATGACAATAAATACGTAGCAGAAATTTTCATACACCTGAAAAAAAAGGCTTCGATTCATTTTATAATGAAGTTTTATTAAAAAATATGAACAACAGGGAATAATAGGTAAAACATTAAACACCATCTAAAGTTATCAACAAATCGAAAAATGAACGTGAAAATTAAAAATACAATTAGCCGTACATTGAATAATTTTTTTTTTTTTTTTTTTTTATAAATTTTGACGAGCCTTACGTCAGCCGAAGCAATTGATGCTTGTATGGCTGAACCGGCTCAATTTTGAACATTACCAGATTTTTTTTAGAGGTGTGAATTTGGTGTGCCTCAAAGCTCAGTTCTACGACCTATAATTTTTTTTTAAATTTACTCTAATGATTTCGTAAAATTAAATGAAAAACCTATTTGTTTTTGTTTTCGGATGAAACGATACTAATTTCGAAAAACTTCTCTAAAACTGAAATGAAAGAATTTATTAAATTGTCGATTAATTGAAAACGAAATGTGAGTAAGTGAAGAAAAAAACAGTATGGACAGTACTGTTCCAAAATGAAAGTAACAAAAAAGGGACAATTTACATGCTGAAGAAAAATATAGATTAGTTGCAAACAATAACAGGGAAGACATAAACTGTGAAAAAAAGATTGTAATATTTTGAAAATTTATTAACTATTTACGAATACGCATTCGAATTTTAAATCACACACACGACATTAATGAATAGATTACGATATCTTTTAGCAAAAATGTATCAATCAAGACACTGTTGAACAAACCATAAAAGACTATAAGAATATTATATAATGCATGGATTGAGAGGCAAAAACATATTGCTACATATAAATTAGCACATCACGTATGAATTTTGGTAATAATGAAATTATGTTGCATACCTTCACTTAAAAATATTAGGTAATTTGTATCTCTCCAGATATGGCTAAAAGTCACCAACACAAATGTCTATCAATTAATAAAAATTGTAAATTCTACATTTTTATAAATAATGTCATAATGAAAATTAGACAAAATATCCATGAGGTAAAATATATGATAAATGAAAACCTCCGTTATTCAAGTAACATTTACAGTTTGATTTCAAAAGGATTATTACAGCGTTTGCAAAAAAACTATTAAGGGCACCTGCCACCCGTTTGCAGAGACGGACTGGCCCAGGTTCCAGGAACCCAGGCCTTGGCGCCCCTCCCTCCCCTCTATCCGCCAGCTCTAACTTCCCGATCCTTAATAAAAAATTTTTAAAAAAACTGTGGAAAAGATATTGATTTTGCCGAGTTGTATACATTTTAGAATCTAAATTGAATTCTAAAACTATCTTTACAGCACCGGCGTACTCGTAGTGCACGTTGATATACTACATTGTTCTCGTCAAACTGTTTTAATTGTCCCCACGTCGGGCATATACCGTAACTGTACTGCCACGCCTACGTGACGTGACACGGCTCATTAACGACTTGTCTGCTGCTGTTAGAAGCGCGGGGCTGCTGACTCTTGCTTTGGCTAACTGGCCGGCATGGGTCGGTGGGGAGGAGGGGGAGAGGAATTACCCTAAAATTCCCTGAATCAAGGGAGAAAAATGAAAATGGAGCTTGTTGATTTCAAATGTGGAAGCCTTTCAACAACACACTCAAGTTGTCTAAGACAAAAACTATAAGTAAAAGGTTTTGCCATTTTTTTCATCTTTCAAAGCTCCGCTTTTGGGAAAACGAGCATGTTTTTGCTTTAAAATATAGAAGCTTTTTGCATAATACCTCTAGGCCTAGTTGTTTGGGATAAAACTGGCAAAAAGATTTCTCAATTTTTCACCTTTTGATAGTCCATTAAAAAAAAATATCTGCCTCCGGCAGCTGACCCCTCCCCTACTGCCCATACTTGAACATAGTTCATCGTCATTCGTTATAGCCTAAAAATACAAAATGTACACTTAAGCCAACCCCCAATCGTCAATGGCTAGCTGTGGGTCTGTTTATATAATTCTAAACTTCTAAATTTAATTTGGAAAGGAAATGTCTAAACAAACATGATGTAGTCACGATTAATTTTTTGTGAAACCTGACATCCTGAAGAACGAATAACAAAAATCACCAAAATTTACTCCGTTGCGCTACTTTAGTACTCGCTGGAGGCCAGAAATAGATACTAAAATAGCGCAAAAAGCTTCAACTTCTGGGGCTCCGGGGACTTTTGCAGTGCTCTCCTAGACCCCCTAGCTGAGTTGTCCAGAGCCGTAGCGAAAATGTCCCCCTCGGAGTAGTCCCCCCCCCCCCTCGGAGACCTGCGTCTTTTAGCTGCCAGTCCGCCTCCGCCCGACTGCATTTCCTGTTAAATGTTGCAGTGTCATTCATTTTCTTGTTTTCCCATCGTGAGAAAAGGTTTGCTACATTCCACTCTAACCTATGTAATTGTTGCAAAAGCCATTTCATGCAAGATGCAAAAGGACTGCACGACACTAGTGAGCAGGTATGGACTTGTAAATAAAGCCCTAAAGAGGATGATTAATATTAATAATTTAAAAAAAAAGTGAAATTGCAAAAGAAAATCATATTTACACTAAAATCAGTATAGAATAATTCCTTAAAGTGTGAGTATGATATAATAGCACAAAATTACTTTAAACGACGACTGTAAATCTCCACTCATTGGTGGAGCGAGCGAGCGAAGCGTAGCCTATAACGGACACCAAATTGCAAAATGTTGGTTGGTTGGTCCGTTGGTCTGTTGGTTGCACATTTTTAGTCTGGGTGGAGCCCAAACAAAACAACCGGATTGGAATGAAATTTGGTACAACGCTTCATACCCCAAACAGTATTGCTGAGCCAAAATTTGACGTAAATCGAACAATTATTACGGGAGAAATAACAAATTTTCGAATTTATTTCTAACACTCACCATTGTAAATTTGGAATCGTGAATAGTTAAGGAATTCCGACGAAGCATACACTGTGCTGCTGGTAATCAAGTGAACTTTAAAAAAAAACGCTTCCTTACAGCTAACAATCTTTTTTGACATAACTCAACGAAATAATAACATTTGATCATAACACTTTAACCACCAGAGGAAGACAAGCAAATGGGGAAAAAACCAAGGATTCGTTAACGACTCACATTCGTTTCATGTAAAAAAAAGAATGCTTGCAGGAATTCAGCCAACATGGCAACCAAAGTGGCGTTGACACTATCAACGGGAATCTCAAATTTGAGACATCAAATCGCCGCTGCAGGAGGAAACCGTTCATATAATACGACAGTACACAGCAGACTACGTATTTATATCACAACACAGAACAATAATTTGGCCTCGTATTGTAATTTCAAGATTCCTAGATTGCTATGGAAACTACACTCTCGATCCCGTGTTGCCAGAATAAATAGGCCTAACATCGAACCCAATAGGCCTAATTTCTCTAATGTTGTCGCTTACGAAACTAAAACGGGACTAACAATTAGGCTTAAAATTGGGATTTAGAAATATTTAAATTCTATCTTCACAGCCAAGCTAACACCGCTGATCAACAATTGTAATAATTCCAATTAAAAAAAAAATAATAATTAGCGTTTGGCGTTGCAGTACGTGCCAGAGGTGTGCGCTTCAACATTGTCGTAGAAGGCAGCGTAAAGAGCCGCGGATGTTTCGAATCTTTTGATTGTTGTGAAGTACTATCGTTACTGGTGATTGTTTAGCTTGCAATTAAATGCTTTATTGTTAATATTTTAAATCTAGGAAAGATACTCTGCAATAAATACAAACAATGTAAGCATTATTGACGGCGGCACGTTCTTCGCTAGCTTAACCACGGCGGCTAACGTTGTATTTTACAACGGCGGCGACGGCGTAAAGAGGCTGCAAATAACGAAACGGAAACTAAATATGGGTGCAAACGAAAGTATCTTAAAATTAATATAAAACGTAGCCTAGCTAAAATGTAAAAAACACCAGCAAAAAGCTTAAGCTCAAATGTAGCCGAATGAATATTGCCCCCAGCTCTTTAAGGACCATTAGCAAACATTGCAAAGCTATTATAATGAGAGGGAATACAAATTTAAAATAAATTTTTCTTTGCTCCGCCTACAATAGGCCCAAAGCCTGTTTCCTAGTAATAAAGGGTCGAAGTAATGGTGTCGTGTTACTATCGTGCGTGTTACCGGTGCGTGTGTTTCTAGTGCACAGGCAGAATAAGCCGTGTTTCTAGCGCACAAGCAAAATGTGCCCACACTGGAGCTTCACGATTGCTTGGGTCATACGCTTTAGGATTACAGAAATATCGATGTATGCATTAGTGCGTGAAAGCATTACCAGGAATTCTTTTACCATTTTATTAGTGAATTTGACATTTTTTATTTTGAAGCTTGTATTTGTGCCAGTCACTTGAAAAAAAAAAACACGTCTGAACAGTGTCATTTCATTCCCACCTGCCAAATTTCAAAATGCTAGGTTGAATAGTTTGTCTGTAATCTTGTTCTGTAGCAACTCATATCACATTCACATGCTAATTAGTATGTGAATGTGGTGTGAGTTGCTATAAAAATAGTTACAGAGCAACTATTCAACCTAGCATGTTGAAATTTGGCAGGTGGGTATGAAATAACACTGCGCAGACATGTTTTTTTTTCAAGTGACTGGCACAAACTGAAAATTCTCAAAATTTTCAATATTCCAAACGACAGATTGCTTTTTAACTTACTTCAAAGAAGTAAGTTAAGGCTGAAAAAAATCAAACTGTTGTTTCTCGTAACTGACACAAAGACAACCTTAAAAATGACAAAAAAAAATCTAATTCGTTAAGAAAACAAGAGTTGGTGACCTAAAAAAATGTTTTAATAAAATTTACGATGGCTTAAAGAAAGAAAAAAAAACGAAAGTAACGGGATTCGAACTGGGGACTCCCGCACCGTAGGGAACCATTATACCCACTGCAACACGCTCAGACACAAAGAAACCCCTGTCTGAATTGCTAGTAAAAGCATGCAATTTTTTCGGAGGGAAACGTGGTTCCCACGTGGTTGCATTGCAGAGAGCTGTTTTCATTGATAAGTCAAGAATATTTATTCATATTTTCTCACAGGTTTTGAAAGATGGCTTGCTTAGGAATTGTGTGTTTGTTGTCGTAATTTAGCATAATGAGTGACAAATGAAGAGAGCCACAAGTCCCTTCGTCCATTGTCATGACCTACCTACAGGCCAATGAATTTTTATAATAATCTAACTCCTTTTTTTTAAGGGCTTAAAGGCTTGAAGGCTAATTGTTAGTGGAATAAGCATGCATAAACAATATATTGTTAAAAATAATATTAAAGAAAGACGAGTACCAAAGTGGCTGCCCACTGAGATAAACACAGTCTGAAGAACACAAAAACATGAAAACCATTCCTAATAACGAGCATGCCCCCTCAGTCGGTGTTTCATACTTATCTGCTTAGGGAAAATAGAAAAAGTTCATTGTTTAACATATTATCAGCAATGTTTTTATCTTTCATCAAAATAACTTGAACAATTGCTATTAAAAAACTTCGCAAGTTAAAATACAAACTTTGTACTCTAAAAGTTAATTATCATGTAATTTAGTGTAGTGCATTTTTTACACATAGTTCGTAAACGTACTTCTACAGTGAAAGTAATGAACAGGTTTCAGCTGATTATTAACAATGACAGACACGAAGCATAGACAAAGACTCCACGAAATGAATAAAAATGACTTCATGCGAGGAGTTTTTGACATGCAGGCAGTTCTGTGCGCTCGAAGCACAGTTCATCATGGTTGTGTGCGCTCGAACATACGAAATTTGCTTGTGAGCTAGTAACATGTGTGCTCATACCACAGAACCGAAGTAATAAAAATTCTTTGAAATTACATACTTAGTGGAAAAAGGAACGCCAAATTATCTAAGCCAGATATTTTTAGTATCAGAAAATCTAAAAAATTTAAATTCAAGCCAAACGATGAAAAAGAAAATATAGAAATGGATATTAGTACAATGAAAAGGGGACAGTAAAAAAAAATGAGTTTATAAATATGGAAGGAGAATTTCAATCCGTATAATATCTATTTTCAATGTTTTAATGTATTTAATTTCAATTTTGCTATGTATATCATAAACATTACATAATATATGTATTTGAGGATGCAACTGCAATAATTGTAACTGCAAATACAAACTGTTATCAGTGTCGTGATGAACTGTAAATAAAGTTAAATGTCATGTTATTATTAGTAGTATTACCCGACAGAATAAAAAAAATACAATAAATAGAAAATTAAGTATGAATCATAATCTGGATATCGTAAACTCAATCCAGCTTATCCACTCGATGACTAAAGATATCTGAATTATTAACGAAATCGAAGCATAAAATAATCTGGTCATGATGGATTCCTTATGAAATATTTTATTGAAATGAAAGAGAAAACGGCATACTTAATGAAGAAACTGATCGAGGCAATAATTGAAACATGAGCCTAACAACTTTAAATAAAACTGGTAATAAGACCAATTTCAAGAGCAAAAAAAAACCTCATATGTTTAAACTATTGACCACTCTCCTTAATACCAATCCTGAACAATATTTGGAAATATTTTTTGTAACAATTGTTAAACCTTCTTGAAAAATACGTTATCCTCCACAAACAGAAATTAGTTCCAAATAAAGTAAGGCTACTACTGATGCTCTTTGCCATAGTAACAACAATACTGACTTCTTAATGAATGCAGGTAAACATGTTGGTGCAGTAAGTTTTCATCTCAAAAAGTTTTGATAAGCTTGACGAAAACACAGAATGTGATAAACTTTACCAGCATGGAAGTAGACGTAAATGTGTGAATATCGTGATTAACTACCTTCACACAGTGTTAAATTTGATATGAAGTATTGAGTGAAAGGACTGATGATGAATATGGTGTGCCTCAGGGCTTCGTCCTGAGTCCACTGGTTTTTCTTGTACATGATATCTTAGAAAATAAACTAAACTAATATAGCACTGCATGCACATGATATATGCCTTATAAACAAAAAGCTGTGATGCAAAAACTTCAAGAGGACTTCTCTAAAATGTGTGATTATTTAAAAGCATGTATACGTTAATGCAGACAACATACTTTATGCACATTAACTTCACGTTGACACAGATAAACGTTCGTTAATCCTTCACAATTTCAAGTGCATTACAATAAATTGTAAATGTGAAACATATAAACAAACAAGTGCAGCATCACACATTAGAATCGAAACTGATGACATGGAAATTTCTAATCGTGGAGAAAAGCTTAGCTTATGCACTAAAGAGTTACCAAGGCTCTTACCAATGCTCTACCTAATATATTAACAAAACGGTGAACAAATAATGTACTCGAAGCCTGGATTTTTTCAAATATTAGATATGCACATCAACGTTGGAAAATATAATGAATAGACTAAAAAAAACCCGTTAAATATGACCATGAAAGCAGTTTTCAATAAAAAATAATAAAAAAACTGATAAATGTACGAAAGATGTATGGCCCCATATACCAACATGTAGAAATTCACGTGGGTAAAGGAGAACAGTTTGTAACTATAAATATACTCTGCTTACACGAATTTAATACTACTAAATTCGTCACTTGCGTGCCGGGCACGTGCTGGCCTGGGCCGCAGTGAGAGCCATCCCAGAACGACCGCTTCCAATTTCACACTGAAATATTCACAACCCTTAAAATAAGCAACCACGTTTACCCCATCTGGCAAGGTAGAATAAAATGTTCCTGTGGTGATTATAAGCGAGGGCACAATCCTCCCAACAAGGCATGGCGCACATTCGCCTTGCACACTACTATATTTTGCACGCTAGCTTGCTTTGGCGAAGCGGCTAAGATGGCTCGAAAGCAAACGACTGGTGCCGCTAGCCTAAGACCAATTTCGTAGTGTGAAATCAGTATTAATAAACAACTTGTACATGTTTTACATAACATGTTTTACTTAAAATAATTTGTCATGTATGTTCTTTAACATGTGCACATAGTGTACGTCTTACGTCAGCGGGACTTCGTAATTATGCTGTATTCCGTTTGCATACAAAAATTCTTTTCTTCGTGCTATCTCTTGTACTTTACATGCCGAATAAATATTTTAATTATTACTGCATGGATCATAGACGTGCATCATTACAACAACCACTCATCTCTCTCTCTCTCTCTTGTACTTACTGCATTACTGAGTGACTATTATTGTTATTATTATAATTGCATGAGTTATTGGTGTGCATCATTACAACAAACAAATACATATTGATACACTATGCATAGTAGAAAACTACATGTTAGCTTATATTAGATACAAATAATTCGTAAAACGTTGGTAGCATGAAAATAAATGATCAAGTTATACAGCTCGTTTTAATCAGTAATTATATGCAGAATTGGGTTAACATATGCGTAGGCTACAATGTTCAAACAAAAAATGCGAAACTGAATCATGATAAGTTTTCATCAGTTTTTTCCCCCTGATGAACAAAAGAGAAATAATTACTTTTAATGACACGTTTAAATGAAGAATTAAAGAAAATAATTACTTGACAAGTTTAAATGTACTAATCACAAGATTTTCATTGTTGCAGTTAAGATGTAAACATTGGTGTAGGTTAAGATTAGGGTGAGTGTATGGCATTTAAGGCCCTTAGTACTCAAATAAAAGTAACCTAACCTAAACATTGGCGTGAAGCCATAACTGGCTCTACTTGATACCAGCAACTACAGATAATAGTTTCCATTTGATATATTTGACAGATCTGTACGTGTCATACATGACTCGTAGATAAATCATGTGAGCGGTAGTAAAATGGGCCATTCTGGTAAATAGACCTACTTAATACGCATGACCCATGGATTATTCAAGATGGCGGCCCAAAATGACGTCAGAAATGATGTGAATTGACCGTATGTGACGTCATCCAAGATAGCAGAAAACCCACTTCCGGTTTGAAGCCTGAACCTGAACGGTCAGTAGTCCCAGGCTAGTTTCGGTTTCGTAGTGGATTTTAAAACTACAAATCCATAATATGGCTGCCTTCAATATAATACGATCTGAAACCGGACGACTTCAATACGGTTGACTTCTAAATGGTCACCTTAAATAGGTGCCCCCCAAAACAGCCATCATAGATCTAAGATGGCACCCGTATGGAGGTGGTCCCCCTTAAGTCCACATGTCGTCCCCTTATTTTATATAAAAATAGTAATTCATTGAATAACGTATTTGTAAGAACACAATGCATCATTTTATAATACGCCGGGGTCACTAGGTTAATGCATTGGACTCAATTAAATATTTATGAAAAAAATTTTTTTTTATAATGTATATATCATATTTGTACCTTTAAAGAAGGATCCTAATAAGCGACAAACCATAAATATCATGCTAGGGCCACTAGCCTCATAGATCGAGCTCACTTAACTTTTTACATCAGGAAACCAATTTTTTCATAATGGAGCCTATATTTTTAATGCAGGATCCAAGAAAGCCACACATTTTTAACATGTTTTGTATTATGAATTTTGAAAGTAGAATTTTGAGTATGGTTCAACTGATAAATTATTCAAAGTGTGCGCAAGTAGGAAAGAATTTTGGTTCTACTCTAACGAAACTATTGATTCATTTTTTCTTTTTCTTTTTTATCCAAAACCGGGTCATTGTGCCGGAAAACAAAAATTGAACGTTGCTGTGATAACATGAAGTATCAACTCTAATACACCTTTGATGTGAGGCTGGGAAATCGCATACAACAAGAGAAAAAAGAAAGAAAAAACCAACAAATAAAAACCGACTAAGTTACCAGTTACTGTACGTCAGAAACATTGATTACTAACAAAATTAAAATAATAAGAGGAAGTAAGGATAGAAAGTGGAGGGCACTTCACGTTGGTTATTTGTGCCCAAATCTGACAAATGTGACCTCACGTCGGTCATCAAAACAATACATAGATTAAATGCTACATACATACAACAAGTAGAAAAGCGCAACAAGGGGGAGCGAAGGGGTGAAAGCACAAACCAAGTTATGAGGCTAAAGAGATACAGAAATGAAATAGAGAAGCTGCGGCTAAAAATCCACAGGAATACAATGCAGAAGATAAATAGCCATAGAGAATAAACCTCATAAAAAATAAGGTTTTGACGGATGTTTATTTTTTTTTTTAAATAGCCTAGTAAACCCACTATAGTCATGAATGTCAAAAAAAAGTTTGTATCCCTATTTAATCAACATTTCTTGAGCCCATTTGGCTTTTCGTCCTGTTTAAGACCATTTTTGAAGTCTTGCTGTATTGACGTCGCCCATTTTTGAATGTATCATATTGAAGGCGGCAATTTTGTGGTTTTGCATTCTGAAAATTGAATACAAAACCGAGAGTAGACTGGGACTGACGACCGTACAGTTGCAGCCTGCAAACCGGAAGAAGACGTACGCCATCTTGGATGACGCCACTTCCGGTCGGATGACGTCACTTTTGCCCACCCAGATAGTTCCAAAGTTTACTTTCTTTGCTTTCGTAGCTAATTCTTGATTATTATTTGTATTTCATTTGATGTAGCTTGGCCAAAACCATCTGATATTTTTTGAAACTTTTAAAATTTACTGCCTGGTTTTTCGTGAACAGCAACAATTTATAATCCAATTCAATATTTGTGCTTAAGTATGCAAGTGTTAACAACACGAGACAATTTATGGAAAAGAGTTTGAATCGTGTCAAAGAAAGATAACACGGATATTCCCAAAGTTATGCCTAAAAATCCTCCAATTTCACTAACACAAGCAACAAAACTATACGCTGCAGCTTCCGTGTAACGTATGACTACGTTAGAGTCGAAGTAACACCCAAAGGCAGTTAGAAAAACGTCACCCAGCTTTAAGATCGAAATTGACGTTCTGTAGAGCGTTACTGTGCAACGTCGGACACAGTGACAATCCTTTACAGGATCTGTTGTAAGGAACAAAGTTTGGTAAACTTTGTTTGCTGCTTTGGCTGTTTCAGTGGTGACACAAGAAGAGACTCCAAGATCAGGCATGTAAGGCAAACTAAAAGAAATGAATTAGAAAATAGTTATCCGGTCTGTGGAAAGAAGCGAAAAGAACTTAAAAACAAGCACAGTGTACAAACTGCAGCATAGGCGGTTTATGTATTATGCTCTGTTAATAAATCTTACAAATTAATAATGTTAGGGGGGGGGATGAGGCTTAATGGCGCGTCGACAGCTTGTCATTAGCGCCAACCTCAGTCACAGTGCAGTGGTCCGGGTTGCCACTGCACCACACATTACAGAGATATTATTCAAACCCCTAACCTAAATCTTGTCGTACATCTGTACCTCCTGCAAAAATTGAAAAACACCGGACAGGAGGACAGACTTAGGGTAAGTTGAAAATCAGCCAACACTGAAAACATAAAAGATAATACCGTAGTACAGTAAGGGCTCCATATGCATTTAATTTCATTCAAGTGACATGACACGAATTTGAAAGAACCAGTCGTCCTCCACTTTATTGCCATATTATCTTCATAGACTCATGGTGATTTACTGTAATTTTTTATTTCATTTTGTTTTTGCCATTGGCTTATTTTCAATTTACGTTTATATTATAGGATTTTGGGTGGCTATGTCTTTTCGCATTATAAAACGACGTTTAAACTTTTTTATTTCTTTGGTACAGTGCTAAAATCGTCTGTTGAAGTAAAAGAGTTAAGCAAAATAAGAAGGTAGTTGCCCAACACTGCAGGAGTACGCTTTATGAATGGATAGCTTATCCACTCTGCAGGGAAATGTTCACACTAAAGGTAGCTCCCCACACTGCAAGGCATAATGTAGAAATATTTATGTGGACTTATTACAAGTTTGGATATTCTGTATTGTTGTGAAGAGCCAGTTAGAAAACATAATCCAATTAGAGCAAACAAATCGGATTATTTAATAATTGGTGCAATCAGAAAAGTGTACTGGGCGAACAAAACATCTGAATCATTTACAATAGTTCGAGTTCATGTGAATACTAGGCATTTGCTGATTTTGATATGTTATACGGTGTTAACTTCTGGACTATTTGTCGAAGAACAATGGCATAAATTGGAAGTTAAAGAGAACTTTCTAATAAACCAATGCCAATGCAAAAAAAAATGGAATTTGGAGAAATTTAACAGAATTTATCTTGAATAATGTCAGCGCCACTTAAAGCACCAATATAATTGATTGAAAGTGCAGAATCTGGCAACATCAAGCACTGTCTAGTATTATCTAGCACTTGCTTACATCAAGCGAAGGAATGCAAACCGCCATTTCTTTTAACGAAACAAACAAGCCACAACGTCCTTAAATTATTGAGTGAAAATTTGGTAAGTCCTCATGCACCTGGGAGCAATCAGTAACGGTTGAAACTATTACTGATGCTAGTTGGTACTACCGCAGTATTTTCGTACGATTTTCAAACGGTGGTAGTGCCACTTTAACCAGATAGTAACGATCACTTAGGCATCCAGCTTACCAGGAACATCTGCAGCATTTAAAGATGCACCGGCCTGCCTCAGCACCTTCTGCCTGCCTTATAACGGCCACGCACCGATCGTATCCATGCTTTTGCCATAACCAAGGTCAACTGAGACAGTAGCTTCGTTCCTCGCAGCGAAGAACGGAGCTACTGTAACAGTGGCAATGCGCGTAATAGACAAGCCAGCGTGAACGCATTAATTGTTTCGTCACAAACCCGAATCATTCCCATATTTTAAAATCACAATTTACAATTTTCTAGACTAGTGTTTTATAATTTTGCTTTGGCGATCTATTGGATAATAAATTTTAATTTTTACTGCAGTACTCTTTTTAGATTTTTGATCTCGTAGTAAATATTAGCAATCGATCAAAATTAGAACTGCTCACACACAGATAAAACTTCAAGGTCATTGTAGGCGTGCAAAGGATTATATAGGAACGTTATATAGTTAACAATATTCAATAGAAAATCTCCTAGACGCCACATTTTAAAACGGTTTTTTTTGCAAGGTATAGACTAACGGTAAGTAAATAGACCTTTGAGGCCGTACTTGATGTGGTGGATCGAGAATAATGGTGCTGGGAGGTATATCCCTTTAAACATCTCTTTGGTCAAGAAACGACTTGAAGGTGGAATGACATCCTTACCTACTAAATCCTTAACCAATTCAAGGACATAAATCCATCTGACTATTTCTCTTACATTTCCACTAATGGACGTAGTCAAGCTGATTACCACGAGGTGACAAAGTGGACTCCTCTGCTGCACTCTCTCCTTCCACCATCAACTGCATACGGTCTACCCGAGAGGTTTTTTAGGAGACCTGAATTTTACTTGTAATTGATTTTTTTTTTGGGGGGGGGGGGCGGCGGCTGGTATTAGTGGCCATTGGGCCCTTCCGTCTTTCCTTTCAACTGTATCTTTGGGTTGCAACTTTTTTATTTTGTAGTATTATAATGTTCTGTAGACACAACACAATCTTAAAATTAGGCATCACTATACACTAAAATAGTTGTCCACTGTGGGACTCTTCCAGAATCTGTGGCGGTTTAAAGAAAACCAGTATTCACACTGCATTCCAATCTATTCTTCTGAAACCAGTGCTAACAATGCATTCAATCTATTCCTATGGAACCAATTTTCTCAATGCAATTCATTCTATCATTTGGAACCAGTCTACACACTGCACTCCAATCCATTCATCTGGAAACAGTACCCACATTGCATGCCAATCTTCTATTCATTTGAAACCAGTGCTCACACTGCATTCCAACGTTGGGTTCCCTACAACTACCCAATTCATATTAATCTTCTACCATACGTAGTCTAGAGTTAACAACATTACAACCTTAGGGGTACATGTCAAAGTCACCCATACCCCTTTAAGGATTTATTTGGACTTCTTGTTTGGAATAAGCACTTCATTTAGACTATTTTTTGGGGACAGTGTTGACAGTCTATTTTAGTCTATTTAATTTGGACCCAGTACTCTGAGGTTGGCGCTAATGACCAAGTTGTTGACGCGCCATTAAGCCTCAATCCACCCCCCCCCCCCAGCACTCTTACTGTTTCCAATTTATTTGTTTGGAAGCAATGATCATAGTGCATTCCAACCTACTCGTTTGGAATCTGTTGCACTGAATGCGCTTTGTCAGGTACCGCGTTCTTGTTTCTTTCTTTGTGAAATATCCATTAATGTTTTTCCCTTTTGGCGTAATTTTCTAGCTTTTTGGATGGACGATATTTTATCGTTAATACTTTTACTCAAGTGTTCTGGACTTTTGTCCGCTCTGTCACAGAGCGTGACGCATTGTGTACCTTTAAAATATTTGTGTTGCTCATGAAAAGTGTGAGTCTTGCCTTGGGTACAATGACCTTGCTTGGTATGTACCCATTTCCGTATTTTTAAGTTTATGTGGTTTCCCCGAGCTAGGTGCTCTGTTGAAAATGCTATTCTACACATCTCTAATTGTTTCTTTTTGTTCTTTTCCTGTGCATTTCTGATCCTAACCCCCGGCCGAGATGGTCGTTTTGTAATTTTTATGGAAAGATATATGATTGATGTCCGCCATTTTTCCTGACTAGGTCCAACGAAGTTTTGTTTTCCCCTCACTTTGGCTTTTACCCTGCTCACTCCATGAGGCGGCCTTATCCGGATATAGCCGGCCATGTTACGAATTATTATGAAGAGTTCAGCTGAAACTGTAAGTGTATTGAACCGTAATTGTAGTTTAGACGATTTTGCGGGACTTTTGCGTTCGGACCCAGGCAGAAATGCGCAATTTGTACACCAATCCCGATGTAACTTTTGATCTTCACAAATCACAATTAAAACTTGTATGAATACTCATGAAGCGTTTTTATTCACTGTTAGATGTTTTGTTCACTCCACGGGCTTCACACCTATGTGTTTAGGTTAGGAGCATCAAAATATGGAGATTCTTCTACCGTGCTCCTCCGTCCCTTAGAATTAGTGCTCACACTGCTTGCCAATCTATTCACTTGGAACCAAAGCTTTCAGTACGTTCGAATGTATTTGTTTGGAACCAGTGCGTACATTGCATTCCAATTTATTAATTTTGGACCTGTACTCCTATTACATTTCAGTCCATTCAATTGGAACCAGTGCTCACGCACTACATTCAATCTTTCATTTAGAACCAAGTCTCACTCCAGACTCTTTTTTAGTCTTTTCATTTGGTAGTGGTGCTCACACTGCATTACAATATATTATTTGGAGAATGTTCTTCCTGCCATCCTGTCAATTCCTCTGGAACAACTGCTGCATTCCAATCTATTCATTTGAATAAGGACGGGAAAGCCAAAGGCTCACAAGAAATAACAATATTTACAATATGATAACAATATGCACGTGTTAAATGCTGCCTATGGACGTTTCCTTTTGGCCGTGTCAGTCTGGCTCAGCGGTAGGACCTTGGCCTTTGATTTCAAAGGTCCTGGGTTCGATTCCCCGCTCAGGCAGTCTGACATATAAGTCCAAAAGGCAATGTAAATAGGTTTGCATCTGTATTTTATTCATTTGAATATAGTAATCACACTGTATTCCAATCTATTCATTTGGGATCAATGCTTACTTGATGAAAGTTGACGTACGCAATTTCAATAGTCTTTGTCAACAGCTACAAAAACTGTTGAAATTGGGTGCTTCAACCTTCATCATGTCAATTGAACTTCAATGTAAAAAGCCTTACGCCATTTTCCATCAGTGACAGAACTGTCTCTCAATCTACTGCATTCATTTGAAATCAACGTGCGCACTGCTTTCCAGTCCGTTTATTTGGAACCATTGCTAACACTGCATTCCATTCTATTTATTTGGAACACTGTCACACTGCTTTCCAATCTACTTATTTGAAACCAGTGCTTTACTATATTTTAGTCTATTCCTTCGTAACCACTACACGCACTGCATTTGGGACCACTGCTCACATTGCCTACTAATATGTTCCTTTGCAACCAGTGCTCATACTGCTTTGCAATCGACTCGTTGTGAACCAGTATCATACTGCATTCTAATCTAATTTCTTTGGATGCAGTACTTTCACTGCCTTTCAATCTTTCCCTTTGGAACGAATGGTTATTTAATTAATCTAGAACCATTCATCACACTGTACTCCAGTCTGTTAATTTTTGAACCAGTAGTCAGGCTGCATTCCAATATTGGCACTATGGCTATGGCTGGGAGCATGTAAGAACTCCAAAGTGCATTCCAATATACAGGATGGCCTATAAAAAACGCTCCATCTGAAATTTTTCAAAGTCCAACATTTTTTCTAAGTTTTTGAAACAAGAGTTTTCGAAAAAAGTGAAAGTAGGGACCACTTGTCTGGATCCAAATTGCTATTCTGATTCCGAAAGAGTGGGCCCTATTTTTTGCAATTTTTGAAAAAGAACTTAAAAAATTTTCAACTTTCGTTCGGTGCAGTGAGTATACTACAAGGAAAAGGTTTAGAACATCCACTGAGCATGAGAATTGTTTCGCAGAAACTGGCTCGCATTTTGGTTCTAGGATAAATAACGGCATGGTGAATGAAACCAAGGATGCCCGCACATTGGGACACTTGAAGTAAGTGGATGCTCTTTTGGTAGATAGAAATACTAAAAAAACCCATTTAAAATAAAATCAAAAGTCGTAAAAACAAATGCTTGTCGAGGATTGCAATAGTAATTCAAAGACCCCAACATCAACAAGGACAGTAATTAATAGATTTCTGTTAGATACCTATTTTATAATCCTATGAATACAAGTTCACAAAATAGTCTTTGCCTTTTTTAATCCTCCATTGGAAGGAGGATTGTTCCTTTTTCGCTCTTGTTCCTTTTCCGTTGTGCTTGTTGGCCTTATCATTTGTACTTTCGGCCTTGTTTTTTCCAATGGTGTTCTCCCCTACCCCCACCCTTCTTGAAAGTTGACGAGCGCCAGTGAATGAAACTAAGAAATGCAAGTAAAGGGCAATTTTAGGGTTACCGTCCTTTAAACTTCTAAAATAAAATCGTTTCCAACATTTACATAGGTTTCAACGAATGTTGCAAAATTTCTTAGTTTCATTCACTGGCGAAATCTTTTCCATATAGCATCATCACTGCACCGAATGACAGTTGAACATTTTCTAAATTTTTTCAAAAAATTAAAAAAAAAGGACCCACTTTTTCGGTGTCAGAATAGCATTTTGGATTCAGAAAAGTTGTCCCTCGTTGTCACTTAGAAAAGTGTTGCTCTTAAGAAAAATTGCCGGTAGAGCGTTTTTTATGCGCCGCCCTGTATAGATTTCAACCAGTGAGGCTCACACTGCATTTTAGTTTATTCATCTGAAACATAAGCTCACGCTGCATTCCAGTCTATTCGTTCGGAACAAGTCCTCACACTGCATTCCAACCTATTTATAATGGTCAATGCTAACAGTAGTTTACCACGGTTTTTCTTCAGCATTAGAGAGTTTAGCCCGAGCTGTCTGAATAGGTATTACCCACTGATTAAAAATAGCCACCAAACAGAACTTTTTGAATGTAGGCAATTTTTATGGGAAGTATGTGAATATTGGCTAGTGTATTGCAGAGCTGCATGTGACTTAAAACATCATAGCCACACGATGCATTTTCGCGGTGGGAAAAAAACTTATGTCTCTATTATGTCACAAGACTTTAAAAAGCTCAAATCATATCACGGCGGTGGTTCGAAAACTTTACAAAACTCTTGTTGTAAGATAAAGTTCATGTTCTGTCTTATTGTGGTTATAATGCTGCTTATCTCATGTCGCCTAAAATTACGAATAATAGTAAAACCAAATAGCTTTTGTCATATTCAAATTCACAACCTGACCCTCTTTTCACCAATTCACTTTCAGTGATGGATTATCACGTACTGACCATATTCATACCGCAAGTATTTTGTTTACCATCTGTTAATCACCATTAATTGTTGACTAGTTCAGTTTACCTGCAGGTGATGACCGACTGCAAGAGTCTCTGCTTGCAGTTTCTTGAACAGACTAGATATTCATCGGAACTCGTGCATGGATGACCGCGAGTGTTTAAATGTTGAACCTGCAAAACAACCAAAAAGCCTCATTCACTGCATCACAGATTTCAAGATAAAAATATAGTTTTTAAAAGTGACTATTCGCTGCTGGAACCATTTGTTGGTACAATTGTGACAATATCCTACACCCTTCCATACTTTCAGAGGGCAATCAGACCGCCAGAACAAACATAGCTTTAAGTTGCAGTTGTCTTTCCTGTATAATCCACAACTTTTACTGGTCATAATCAAATCATCCCCTATCCTTAATGTAATGTACATTTGTGTTTTTTTTTTAATTTTAAGACCCAGCTATGCTACCATAGCAAAGGTGTCTAAACCAGATGACTCGTTATTCTGATAAGTTTACCCCCAGAACTGTAAACCAGACGACTCGCTAAACTTAAGAGTTAAATATCATCTCACTGCAACAGACCAGGTCTCTAAATCAGACGACTCGCTAACTTGGGAAATTAAACACCATCGTATTGCAGCAAATCAGTCGTTAAACTAAACGATTCACTAACCTGACAAGTTAAACACCATCTTATTGTCGCAGATTAGTTCACTAAGACGACTAGCTGCTAACCTGAGAAGTTAAACTACGCTTTGTTCCAGAAAATCAGGTTTCAAAACCAGACGATTCGATAATCTGAATAGATAAATACTCTTATTACAACAGATTATTCGCTAAACTGTGAAGTTAAACACCATCGTATTCCAACACACCAGGTCTCTAAATCGGAAGACTCATTAACCTGAGAAGGTAATATACTTTTCCTTATTCCAACCTGAACACTATCTCATTGGAACGAGCAGTCTTCAAGTCAAACAACTCGCTAACTGGATTAGTTAAACACCGTCTTCTTATTGAAAGAGATCAGATTACAACTATGAATTTTCGCTGTTGTACTTCTGTGTATCCGTTTCGCATATATTATTTATAGCGATTTTCGAATGTTAATTTAGAAATGAGTAGCGTTAGGAATGGGTATCTTACTAGATGTACCACAACGGACATGCAACTTACGCAGCAACGCACACATACCTCACCAATCATGGACACACTGCTGATAAGGCGTACGATAAAGAGTACGATACGGCCTAATGCAAAAAGCATACGCAACATGGGAGTCACTTAATTCAAATTCAGTCAACTGAGTCAAAGCTGTTATTTTTTTCTTTCAAGTTTTCATTTTTGACTTGGGTGCGGTTTGGAGGGGGATACCGAGTTATATCGCGTTATTTTCATGTCGTATGGACTGAAAAGTTGATTCCTGATGGATCAAGTGTAGAGGATTCTTTTTGTAACATTTTTTTTTCTATTTTGGGGAAGGAGGATGGTCAAGTGCAACACTGGTTAGGTGCATGACTGGGCTGTAAAAGTTGGAGAGGGTTGGGCAGGTGCTGGGCGATGCAGGGCACCCCACATCACCGGTAGGGTAAGTATCTGTGTAACGTTTCGTCCTGATCGGACAAAGTGTGTGCTAGAAATAAACCTTACAATACACGCAAAAACTGAGCGTGTACGTTCACTTAACCACTTCTTCCGAGGATTACATCCTTTTAGTTGATTTTAATTTTCTTGTTCGACCCATGGAGAGTTTCCCCTTGCCCTTCCGCAGTATGGTACGTCAGTATGAAATCGGTTTTAGGGAAATCAACTGGAGTACACGTTTTATCTTTATTCTATCCCACTTTCCATCGGGTATTTGTGAACACAGGCGAAATTTGAAGTGAAGGGCAAGAGGTTAAAGTGATGAGCAGCACTTTCTGGACATAGACAAATTTTGCGTATTACTTTTACTTTGAAACACTCAATAGAACGAATTCTTCGGAAGAGCTAAGTGATGTGGTTATATACTAGACTGGACGGTATTGAGTATTCAACCTCGTTGCTTCGCTTTGCTCACGAATTCATTCGTTATAGTTTATTCACAGTAACAAACAATTTTACTTAATAAAAACATAAAAATTGTTTTTACCTTGTAAATTTTTACTTTGATGGTGTATTATTCACAATGAAGCATTTAGAGCGGGTTAATGTAAAAATAATGAAACTGTGCAGGGTAAGAAGGTGAATGGGAGCAACCTGTCAAGGTCTTTAAATCCTGACATTAATCATGTTTCAGAGAACCTCACTGTAAATTAGAAACTTGTAGATATTGACAAAGCATAACATTTGTGAAAAACTTAACTAATTCCGATCGTTAATTTAGGATTCAAGGAAATTACAAAGCATTCTACTGTGCTGTACCAGTATCTTTCCTTCTTAAGAATGTGTGTGAGAATAAAGTCCAATGGTCGTCAGTACAATGTGAAGGATAGCAAGGAAAGCCGTTTGTTTGTTTGCTTTTAGTAGTCCACGAAACAAAACAAAAAGGTTTGATTCTCGTAACCGCCCGTGTCATCTGATAAACTGAACGAAAATATACTCATAATTGTAGATAGCTTATAAATTAAGGAATTCGTAGGCATGCGAGATGTTACCACTTTCCTTAGAAGACTTCATCTTGCATTGAAGACCACTACACTTTATTTCACACAAAGCTTTTGACAGAGAAACCACTTGTAAAGCAATGCCAAATAGTTTCTAATTTCCATAATTCCTGAACTGACGATCCAATTTTTTTTTGCAAAGGTCATGCATGCCTTTTCAGTGTGTGCGAATTTGTAATTTACATTGGGGTTCCACAAAGCATCTTGATAAAGATCCGTCGGATATCTGACGATTTTCCTCGATATATACAAATAATTTAATTTTCTAAACTAAGACAAGCATTCCGAATGCTGACTCAGTACTCTGCTTCAAGTCTTACTCCATTGAGTAGGTATTGAAGTGAAGTATGGATTTCGTATTATTAACAACGATTCCAAGTCGACTTGAACCAGTTTTTTAGAGGCAGACTCGGGTTACAGCAAGGGTAACAGATACTATTCCTGAGTGACTCATAAAATTCCTATATAACATGCATCCGTAGGAAAACGAGTAACACAACAAAATACGGCGCTAAATACCTATAACCACAGGCAAGTTAGGAATCAAGAAAAGTTAACTATTGTGGAGGCAATGATGGTAATGCTGCTGGTTTTAAGAACGTATTGACCAAATGATCAGGATAATATAATCATAACGAAAGTGAAAGTGTTACCGCCATCTGCTGACAAAATACTGCACTATCCATTCAAGCTGAGAAATGCACCAGCTACGCATGCTTACTTTACGTAAAGTTTCGTATGTTAAGCAAAATTCATGTAATTAATCATGAATACCTTTACATTGCCTGCAAAGTTGAAAAACTACGTACTACGCCACAAAATAACGACTTGATCTGCGTTAAAGTGGGTTATTTCAGTCTTTCAGCTCTGGAGAAACGTTTCTTCCCATGGATTTTATCAAGAGTGCACTTATTTAAAAATATACTCTTTTATTTTTTGTTTATAAAATTTACATGCAAACATCGATGAGAAAACTACCGTTACCTAAAATGCATTCATAAACCACAGGTCTTTATATGTAAGAAGAAAAAAAATTTTAAAAATAATAAAATCGAACAATTACGAAATTGTGTGAGGCTATTATAACTTGTACTTAACGAAGAAGAAACAAGGAATAGAAATCGGCAACAAACATAACACAAACTCAACTTACATTAACCCAGTGCTGATACACAATTAATAATTATGAATGCAAACATAAAGAACATCAGGACATATCTTTAAAATTCTAACTAGAGAAATCCAAAGCCAGAAAAAATTAGTCAATTAAAAATGAACGTTTGGAGTTGGTAGATGACGCAATAAACAGCTGTCAATCATTGATAATTTTTTTAATTATATTTTTTTATTCTTGAGAAATTATGTCAATACACGTTTTTAAAAATAATTTTATTACCAGTCTGGTCGTATACTTAAAATTTATTTTGTAAACATCCACTATATACAAGCAAAGGCTTCGTAGTGTTTATGTGCACTAAAAAACACGTAGTGTTGATTACCAAAAAAAAAAGATGAAAATTGGCTGTAAAACTATGGCAAATAAAAATTTATTCACTATCAGTATAGGCCTATAACCTGACAATCATTTGCATAATACTTTGCATTCCACTCGCACTCCAACCCCATCCTATCTAACCAAAAAGGTATGCAGTTATTGTTCTCTACTACATACCCAAATGAAAGAAAAACCTATACTAATCTTCATCGTAATTTTCCCGCCATGTGCAGGGCGGCCAAAAATGCGCAACGGTGTAGCAGCAAAGCATACTTCCTACCTTTCTCGAAATTCCATGTATGAAACGTACCTTTGAGAAACAGCTGGAGTCGTGAATTTACGTTCAGAACATCATGACTACGGGTTTGAGTTAATCAGGATTGAAGTTATATTTCGAGTTAGGCAAGGTTACAGAATACCATCGCCAACTCAGTACGATCAGGACCTGGAGGCGGGTCCTGAGTCAGCATTCGGAAAACGGGATTAAACATCTGTTTCTTTCTCAAAATACATCTAATAGGATAAAAATGCACGTAAGTACGGTGACAAAAACAAACTACCACTTGCAATACTTCACAAAAAAATACAACAATACAAATGGATGCTCGCCGCAAGGCCACTGGGGACAAATTTGCTGCATTTTTTTTTTTAAATACAGAGAGCGACCCACTCGTCATGCAATTTTTCGTAATATTTAATGCACGATTTTTGTTAGCATAATATCGAAGCCTCAAGTTCAAGGGGTGGGTAACTACTTGGCTTATACAAATTCTTGGCGTATAGAGGATGACAGTCCAAAAGACATCTCCTGTTGGCCGGGGATTAACTATTCTCCAGAACGGGGAGGAGGGGGGGGGGGGGGGCAAAGAACTTGTGCTGACAACTTTAATACATTTAGCAATGCGGGCAGTGGGTAGCCGTTCTGTTCATATTTGAGGAAGATGGAGAGGTTCTCTTGCTTTTGGTCATTCAGGTATTTATAATATTGAAGGTTACGACAAATTTCACCCTCGAGGACCCCCTGAAGCATGGGAAGGCTGTGGCTGAGTGGAAGGCCAGACACCTAGTGGTTTGGGTACTTTTGTTGGAGTACATAGTGGCACACTTCCCAGAGATGGCACGTAAGATAAACAGGTCGAGAAATACAATTCCCACCAAAGTAGTGCTAGGGGGGGGGGGGGCAACATTTGTATTGTGGACGGTTTAGTCTTTACATTTTCTTATTCAACAGTATATTCAAGAGAGGGATGAAAGCGTTTAGGGGTCACAGGATCTTATCAACAGCAGCAGAGTTGGATAGAAAGGCGTAAATGTCGTCCAGGTATCTCACACAGTAATGAATGCAGCTGGGAAAGCTTTTTTTAACAAGCCTGCCAAATTGGTCAAATGGAAAATCACAGAGGAATCCGCTGAATGAATCCAGAACTTCGTCGAATCCTGAGACGAAAACGCACTTGGTCGATATTTAGCCGAAGTAGGCACGATCCAGATTTTAAATCCACATCATTGGTGTTTGTGGACAAGTCTGGCCACCAACCAGCCTTAAACTTGAGGCTTGCAATTTAATATAACGCGAAATTACAAAATTATGGACGAGTGTGTGTCTTTCTCTCTGTATTAAAACATATGTGGGAATTTAGTCCCCCTGTGACTTTGCAGCAAGTGTCCATTTGTATTGTTTTTATTTTGTGTGCTGGCAGCCTGAAGTAATTTTAGTGGTAGTGTATTTTTTGACTCTTTTCTCGTAGTTGGCCATCATTATTTATGTTTTTATCCTTTATGATGTATTTTGACAAAGAAACATAAGCTTAGCTTCAAAAATGAAATGATGGCTTACTTGTATGTATAGAGGAAATTCACCAGATGCCCATTAGTTTTTACCTCGACACCTACAGCCTCGTTCCGGGTCTCATTCTACAAAGCATGGTTAAAAAGTTCGCATTTCAGAAACCTTCAAGGATTGCGTCGAGGTCAGTATGCTATACATCTTTAGTTGCCCCTTTCAGCTTCATATCATCTACAGTTTCCATGGACATGCTTTAACCAAATTTAATTTTCAGGGATTGACCACTCTTTCTGCTCTACCGTGTATTGGTAGGTCACAACAACAATGTGAGTTTACCAAAATGTTAATCTGCCACAAGCATTGATTCCAAACCCCGCCATCCTTTGTGAATAGGTCACAATGATTACTTGAGATTGTCATTATGTGAAACCGTCAAAGCAGTGATTCCATACCTGTGTTGTTCTCAAACGAAGGGCAAGTATCATTCCAAGAGGATGTATGATATAGTTCTTTAAGTCAATGGGCTCACCAATTTGACTTATGTAGATCTACAAAACAGTGAAGCATGAAATAATTTATGCATCAGAAGCACAAAGAAATAATGCCTCAGAATTTAAAATAATTAAAGATCAAATCGAACGCAGAACATAATTGTAAAATCATGCATTTAAAATAAATAAGAATTCACAATAATACAGGACAGAAAGCCAATGGCTCAAGATGGGTTTTAATAAATACGGATGCAAACCTATTTACGTTGCCTTTTGGACAAATAAAGCAAATAAGTCCATAAGGCAACGTTAATAGGTTTGCATCCGTATTTATTTAATTCACAATAAGTACAAGGAATAGGATATGGAAGAAGAGGAAACAGTAAATAAAAGCCAATACATAGTTTATTGCACAATTACTTAACACACTTTTGTAAGTTAAAGCACTATTGAACAGTTCATAAATATTGATTGCTTCATCCCTTAAGGTATGAAGTGATCAGTCCGAATCAACGTCTCCTGGATCAAGTTATGAAGTAATCGTTTCGAATCTAGCTGTCGACGCGCCATAAAGCCACATGCCCCCCCCCCCCAACAACTCTTGGATGACTTCTTGATAACTAGGCAATCTCTTGATATACCGTAACGGGTTGTTGCAACTAAACAGCAATGGACAGAATTCTACATTATTTATCAGAATTGTGTTCTCTTATCAAAGTAAAGTCATACTTAAGGGAATTACTACAACTAATAATAGTGCGACTTAAAAACTGTATTTTAATACGTCTTAGCAATAAAGCAAAGCAAATAAAGTCAACAGAGCACGCCCTAAATAAAACATCACACTAAAATAATGATCTACCCAGTGTTTTCCAATTCACCTGCGACACTGTGTAGTGTGTATCCAACACTGTGTATCCAGCAGATAAAGAGTGGGAGGAAAGAATGATTTAGTAATGGTCCTTGAATCATTTAAGATTTCACTCCCTCTTTTTTTTAGATTCACTGATATCCTTATTATATATGAACACAGTAATACTGCAAATTTTTTTTTAAAAACTGCGTATTTAAAGCATTCATCCACTTACTTTTCTGGTTTTCCTTTGACAACTATTCTCATTCACTACTGTTTCAGATGAAACTACCCTAAAATGTCCAGGTGTTCCGAGATAAATCTGAGCTCCTATAAGAAGTAAAAATCTTTTAATTTTTTTAAATCAGGATTTCTTGCTCCATGCAAAAATTACACCAAACTTAGTGTGTCCACGCATGAAGTGATCCAATGGATTTCAGAATATGTTATATTCAAAAAGTAGTCTTATGGTGGTTAGACCAGAGGGAGTTTACCACAAATGATACTAATTCAACAACTTAAAAAATTAAGAATGTTTTGGTGGTAGGCATACCATCACCATATCGCTAATATTTTAAATGGCAAATATTCTTAATCTTGTTAAAGTGCCCCTGTTCAGTATCTATATCCGGCCCATTCTTATATTTCGGGATCTTGGGCACTTAGTCTTGGTGTTATTGTTACCCCAGCACATGTGCACAATTTTTATGGAGTAATGTTGAAGGTAAGGTTTATTATTCAGAAGGTGGCCTTCATGTCCACACTGTACCTTTCCACCCAAAACAAATCCACCAAAAACCAAAACTGGTATAAGTGAAACCGCCAAGTTTCCAAAAAAGGTCTGCCTGTGAAAGTAGTGATATCATTCAACCAGGGAAAGGCTACCAAGGTTAATCCTATTAGCCAAGTTAATCGCACCGAATAGTTCGAAAGTTAAATGAAAAGTAGAAGATTGCTATGCTCGGTAGCATTCTTCGAGTTTTCATTTAACGTCCAATTCGGTGCGATTAACTCGGCTAATAGGATTAACCTTGGAGGCCTTTCCCTGGTTGAATGATATCACTACTTTCAAAGACGACATTTTTTTGGGAACTTGGTTGCTTTTCTTATACCAGTTTTGGTTTTGGGAGGATATTACAACTTTCATAAGATAGTGAATGTGAAAAAGGTCTTATTGTCAACTCTTCCTTTATTTCTGGAAGAATTTTATGTCTATAAATTTTCTCATTAATAATTTTCATACTTTCCATTCCCCAATTAGCCGTTTCATCAGCCAAACTGACACGTTTTGGTTTATTGTATGTGTATGCTTCATATCTTGAGTTTGTTCATTCCTATTTTTGAGCACACTAGCTAACAAACGCTGATTTTCGTTCACTTCGCTCACTCAGTCAGCACATCTCCCTCCAATTGCTCCTCCCGAGGTTAACGTTAATTACGCAATTAAGCTGAAATTGCTCACTCAATCACAATTAATCTCATCTACTTGGAGATGCCACACTAGCATGTTTTTTGATTAACCGGCAAACGTGGCTCATTACCAAGACATACTTCTTCACAAAAATTACTTTTTTTTCTACTTGATTGGACTCTGTGCTCACGATCTGCATTTTGTTACCAGCAATTATTGCAATGAAAGACTCCATGTGTATCCGTGGTATTTGTTGTTTTTGTGATTAATATTTATTACGGGGCCCTGGTCCGAAGCCACATACCCCAATCAGATACTACAAACCATATCTATAACTGAGCCGAAAATTTTATTAAGAGTTCCTGGCGCATGGCCGCATACCCCGAAATAATACTACCGACCTACATATACAAAAGGCACAAGAGACCAGGAAACAAATCGAGCCGCCTTTTTGCAGCAACAATGTATTCTTACAATTAAATAATGAAACGATGTGCGTGCAACACTTAAGCATGTTGTAATAAATTGTTGGATGACCAACAATAATTTTTTATTTATGCGCCACTTCAGGGCCACGTTCTTCTAGCTGCAACCCCCATTTTAGAAAAAGGCATTTCTCCGTACTACTCTTTGCCTGGGTGCTAATTTTTAGGTATGCAAACTTTCCTTAACGTGCTGTAGACATGTCTTTATAACCTATTAGAATTAACATGGGAGCCTACGGACTAGTTCCTTGTTACTAGTCACCAGTAACACAAATCAACGTTATTAAGGACACTTTATCTCCATGAAGGACACGTTCCCATATTTTAGTTTTCTTCGTTACTGGACCCAAGACACCTGATTCAAACGATTTGCAAAGATTTCTACGGCATGGGGAATTTACTACAGTATGCTGAAATCAAGTATAAGTTGGTTTCAGTTAAAAGACAGTCTGCTAGTGCGGCCACCTTTTTTCATCAACAATCACTTTTTAACAATCAGATGTCTACAATCGGACATTCTACAATCAATTACTTGGCGGTGACATGCTAGAGTGTGTCTAGATACAGATGCAAACCTATTTACGTTCCCTTTTCGACTTATATGTCAGACTGCCGAAGCCCTAGGTTTCAAAGGTCGTGGGTTCGATTCCCCACTCAGGCAGTCTGAGGTATAAGTCCAAAAGACAATGTAAATAGGTTTGCATTTGTATTTTTTAAACTCTTGTTGAGCCTTTGGCTTTTCTATCCTTTTCCTTACCTAGTAGTAGCTAGCCAGTAACACAAATCAACGTTATTGAGGGCACTTTTTCTCCATAGAGGACACGTTCCCACGCGCACTTCAACGTTGAAGTTTTCTTTGTTCCTGTACCCAAGACACCTGATTCCAACGATTTGCAAAGATTTCTACCGCATAGGGAATTTACAACACTAGGCTGAAATGAATTATAAGCTCGTTACAGTTAAAGGACAGTCTGCTAGTGGCCGCCTTTCCAATTTGCGGCGACACACTAGCATGTGTCTAGATTTTTAACACCATTTTAAAAGTTTAAAAAATATTATCGTTTTCTGTACTACAGCACATGATAAAAAAATGTAACTCCCGGAATTTGAGAAAAAAAACCGCACTCTTGCGATATTATTAATAACTCAAGATGGCATACTAAACTAGCGTGCCAAAACCTATTTTTTTGAAGTAACTACTTCCAAACTGTTCATCAGAATGAACACAAACTATTTAATTATGTTCTGCAATACAGTTTTTTTTATCAAGATAGGTCCGCGCAAGTTTTCTAAACGCCCAAAATGTCATCGAAAAATATTTTTTAAATCATCTAACACAAACTTGTAAATAATTACCTTTTTACCAGAATGTCATCCAAAAAAAAAAACCTTTTTTGATTTATAACTTCCAAACGGTTCATTAGATTGTGTACAATTTATTCTGGTATTTGATAGTCAACAAATGTAAAAAAAAAAAAAAAACACCTTGCCCAATTTTATTGATTTACCAACTTAAATCCACAAATAGGCTAGAATGTCTGTGGTGTGAGGGAAATTGAAATCAATTGGACAATGGATTGAAAATTTAAATATGCCTTGGAGTCAGACAGACAAGCACCCGTACATAAAGCTCCTTTGCACTGTATTAACATCAAACGTCATTAAAATGTGTGTTTCAGCCCTTTTATCATTAGAAAAAAAGCATTACAGTTCGTATCCCCATACTGACATCCGTGAATGTATGCAAATAAAAACGGATTACAGTTCACTCGAACGCAACGAACTATAATTTGAACTCCAATACCAGGGAACAAAGACTGTTTTTGATCAATGGTTATGTCAGAAAGAAAGCGCAGTTTATGTTTGAAAAGTGTAATGTTTCGGTGTTTGGACATGCACACATAATTTGTGTATTATACAGAGTTTTTTTAATATTTGTTTGTGTTTGTTGTGTTATATATTAAAATGTGTGTTTCATCACTAATGTCATAATTAATTCTGATGAGAATACGTACCAATTTCAAATTTAGTGCAATTTCCATCTGGTAAAAGAATAAAACTTGTGTTTCCATTCACTTTAGGGGTATCTCCAGTAAATTTCACCAACTAAAAAAAAAACATGAAACGAATTTATTTACAGCGATTGACCAAAGAGTCTGCATTTACGGACCAGTCATAGACCACCTCCGACACGGGGAAGGGGCTGAGGAAATAAATGTGACCAACATATTCTGGTGACCCCTTTTCTCTGAAGATCTTGAATAAATCTTGACCTCTCCTTCAAGGTCCAATAGTATTTTGACCTCTTTCCAAGGAAAAAAAACACGACCAAAGAAAGCTTTTCATATGCGTATATGCTGCATAGGTGTTTTCGTGCAGCCAAGTTAAATGAGTAACAATTCACACTGACAATTAAGTACTCTTTAAAAGGAAAACATTGCTCGTGTCTGACGAAAGGACAAGCTCGATTTAAAATGCTCAAGATATAAAAAGATGTTTCTTTAACCCCTTTTGTTTCCAGATTCATATAGTAAAATATGATTAACGCGTACAGTTTGCTTGTATGTCTAACCCCTAAAACAGTCAATACCTGAAAGACGAAATATGCCAAGGAGCCAAGAAGCAAGAGTTTTATAGAAAGTTTACTGAAAACATGCGAAACATTAACAAGACACGATATAAGTGTCATGTAGACACTTACATCGTGGTTGGGGGGGGGGGGGAGGTCAATCTGTGATGTTCAAAAATATTTTTCCTACAGTTTAGTCAATAGTTTTTCGCGTCTCCCCTTTGATGGGCCTAAAACGTTTACGACTTCTACCTCTAGAGTGTCTGAAAAATCATTACACGTCCCAACTTTCTCTATTCCCAGCACAGCATAAAAACATTTCCTGATTGGAGAAAGAATTACGGTCTATATACGCTTATAGACACATATGAAAATTACTTATTTAGGCTGCAGAAGGACATAAGGAGGCAAGGCTGGCTAATTTAAAATTTAGAAGCACAAATAGTTGCAAATAGCACGGTCTTGATTCAAAACAGTGGATTTTTGAGCAGTAATAAAATGAAACTACTCTACACTCCTTAAAAGTACTGGCATTGTTGCCTGAGGATATAACAAGGTAGAATTTGGGTTCTAACTGATTTTGGAACGCTTACAGGTCTGAACAGGTATGTCCCTGATTTACTTAAAACAACAAAGATAACCGATGCACCACTTATGCAACGTTGCTAAGCCAGGAAGTGAAACTTTCATTCTTACTGCAAAATTAAAATTCACGTAAAAATTCCTTTCCCATATTTCATAGTCTTTGTAAATTTCACGATTTAAAAGTTGATTCTGGAGTGTCATTTTGTATGACATTTGTATGAAAAGTGGTGTTGATATGAATTGGAAAGTCGAAGCGTAATAAGTTGTAGAACGATGTGAAAATTCGTTACGATTATACAACAATCGACTTACTGTAAACACATAAATGTTTGCATGTTTAATTTAATCACAATAGATAACTTGTCCTCTATTTTGGACAAAACAATCCTCATTCCTACTGACACTGAAAACCTTGTGGTCCAATGGGTTCAGCAGAAACACATCTTGTGACAGGCAACACCCACAAAAACATAAAAGCTGGTTCAACGTTTTTGTGGGGTATTGCTTGTCAGGAGGTGTGTTTTTACTGATGTCAATCTCACCCTACTTTCTACATGGTATATTAATGGTGTTTGGACTTTTCGTCCCTTAAAATGGGAAAAAAATGTTGTGTGTTGTTTCACCGTGTCTGCGGCTTTCCAACAGGAGCACAGTCTGTTGGGGGAAGGTGGGGGGTCGGATGAAATGTTGTTAGGCGAGATCGGATGAAATATTGATAAAAACACACACACAAAAAAACACATGGCAAATATCGACAGATATACTTAAAAAAATAGAGGATAAAAAAAGAGGAATAAAATGTCAATTTCGGTAGCGCTAGTATCTACAATTAGCGGATCCGTTGCAAGTGGATGCATCGGTAGATTCGTACCTGTATCGAGAGTATTATCCCATTGTTGGGGCTAATTTGGACAGAGTAAACTCAGAGATACGCTTGGTCATAGAAAACCAGGATGCTTTCACCCATCCTTCTAGAAGCTACGTTTGCATAAAAGGCAAGATCGTGAAATCAACTGATGAGACAGCATTTGCGAATGCCGACTTGGTGACGTTGGTGAATAACAGCATTGCATTTCTGTTTAACAACATAAAATATTATCTTGGGGACAAGCTGATGGATGACTTGAACTATCCAGGATATGCCACAACCATGAAAGGGGTCGTTTTTTACGGATCGTCAATCAGAGCGGCTTGTTGAACGCCTGTTGGAAACTGGACGATGTTGGTTCAACCAGTGCGGAAGTGGCTAACAATGGTTTTGACGCCCAACACAACACGATCATCAAACAGACTTCTCCCAAATGCAATTTTAGTTTTCTGATACCGGCTTCCCACTTACTGGGATTCTTCAAAGACTAGGTCAAAATTATTTACTTACAAACGCTTACGAAACAAACAAACTCTTACCTTGATACGAACGAGAAATACGGATGCCTTGCTCAAAGCTGCGGTAGCTGCCAATGCTACGGTTGAACTTACTCATGTCAGCTGGCTCATGCCTCACGTTGTACCTTCCGACGAGCAAAAACTTTGACTGTACAAGCTAATCGAGCGCAGGGATGAAGTTAAAGCTGGATTTCGACACTGGCACTACGACAGCACTCAAATGCCAACCACGACTTTTCATACTTGGAGACTCATCACAACCTTGGCCATTGAAAAGCCGAGATGGATAATTCTGGCATTCTCGACCAATAGATCGAATGACGCTCTCAAGAATACGGCCGTGTTTGATCACCGTAGCTTGACAGATGTCACATTAATCTGAACGGGGAATGTTACCCTTACTTGGACCTCAATGTCAACTACAGAATGGGGGACCATGCCAATCTGTATCAGATGTTTATGAACTTCAGAAAGGCGAATTACCAAAGCAACGATGTGAGTGTAGATCCCGTTCATTTCAAAGCAGCATATCCACTCGTGGTCATCGACTGCGAGAGATTACAAACGGGAGTGGTGGATGTACAAGTGAAGATGCGATTCGGTTCAGCGCTAGCGGCCAACACCAGATGTCATGCCCTCATGACGGGGATCGAATGATGAATATGAAGTTGGATAAGGGTAAAGTCAAAGTTGTGTATTAAAAAAATAGCCATGTACATAAAAAAGGAACCCATGAAAGGCAGAAAGAAACGCGTAGGGGAAATCTCACCAGCTCTAATTCCAATAATCGCGGCCATTGTCACCGGTCCCGTGGCTAGTGAAGGATCTGCTATTGCGTCAGTCGTTAACAAGGCCAAAAACGCTGCCAAGTTACTGGAAGAGTTTAAACGTCACAACCTCAAAAAGGAAGGTAAAGGTTTGAAGCTTAAAAAATGTGCGGCCAACTAGTAACTCTACAGAAAAAGGTAAAGACTTGTTCAAAGAAAAAGGGTGACAAAGAACTCTACTTGAGGGCACAAAAGGTGTGATACCCTTCCATCGTCCGTTAACTTCTACAGACATATCTGCACTCATCAAGGTACTAAAGATTCGTCGTTATAGAGGTACCTTCAGCAAGGATAGACTTCCAAAGACTGCTCAGCGAGATGGAGAATGCGGTGTCGTCAATCTACAAGAATATAATACTGGAAAAGGAACTCACTGGGTATGCCTTTCAACGCTCGATGGTAAGTCCTACTACTTTGACAGTTACGGGGATCTGATGCCACCAATTTCCTTGATGAGATATTTGTTGTTAGGTTTAGAATACAACGTGGACAGAGTTCAAGACTTTAATCAAATATATTGTGGACATTTGTGTCTGTTTGTCCTTTGGCATCTGTCCAAGGGAGTCCAGTATCGTCACATATTGGAGCTAATGAAATCAATATATATATATATATATATACATTTTTTTTTATTCAGAAAAGTATACGTAGAAATCAATTTGGAAATGGACGTCCGATTTCAAAAATGCATCAAGTTGTGGATGCTGATAACGGAATTCTTTTCGATGAGTTTTAGCGGTTGGTGAACAATCGTTGTACTAAGTTCCCCCACCAATTTTGAAAGTAGAAACCCATCATTCTTCATTGTGCACCATACGTCGATTGCGGAGGTCTCGTTGCTGCTGTAGAACACGATCTTGCAGAGAATGGCTGGGAGAGTAAAGACTCTATTTTTGTAGGAAGACTCACATGAAGTTCTCTGGCTCATCGGTCCATAGGCATGAAAAGAAATGAAATCGTGGCAAGAGTTTTGAACGAATCGTTTCGTGGCTGCATCCATTGGGTCGATGGGATCAGCAACATCATCGATGCGATTCCCCTGCACTTTATATGTACCATTTTCTCCATTAATAGTCGTAAAATTCCTGTCTATGTATGCTTTGTTGACCACGTCGAGAGCACTACGAGGGTCAGCTACATCTTTAATCCGTTTCTTTTTAGTAGAAAAAAGTCATTCTCGAGAAACATCGTGTTCCTTTTCAGGTTCGTTAGTTCAGTCTCTATGTCGTGTTTCATGGCAAATTGTCTTTCCCCCTCTTCTTAGTAGTGTCACTTGGGAAAGAGTAGCAACATCGTTTGGTTGAATCCCTTCTCCAACGTTGGTTAATCTGCGCGTGCCCATGTTGTAATAGCCGTCGAACATCAAATCAAACCATTCTGCCAGTCCAACCCCACCTCCAAATTTATTGATGGACATGGTCTTTTTTTTAATATTAAAAAAATGGCTAAGGTAGTGAACTACGATTTTGGATCTGAAGATGCTAAACACCCCTTTCCTCCAACATACGTTGCTTGATCGTTGGACCAGCAAACTGTGGAAAAACTAATTAAAATCTCTTGCTTAATTTTTTATGCAACGAAGGCTGGCTTGATTACGATAAGTTGTACGTTTACAGCAACACTCTATGTCAGTCAAAGTATTGTACATTACAAGCTGTATTTTCCGTACTCAAAGCTTGACTCGGTAAAGAAATTGCCCTTTTTCACAGTTTGCAAGCTGACTTGACCCCACCCAAAAACCTTGATCCAAATGTGTACAATATGCTGGTTTTCGAAGATGTCTTGCTTGATAAACAAAAGATAATTGAGAGGTATTTTGCCCGGGGAGTCATTCCAACGCTAACGTGTTTTACTGCAGCCAGTCTTACACCAGGATTCCGGAACAAGTCATACTGGACAATGCCAACCTGCTCGTGTTATTTCCTCAAGACGAACTAAACTTGAAACACATTTACGAAAATCACGTTGGAGGAGACATTGATTCTGAAGAGTTTAAAACGTGCATACAAAACGTGTTGGAAACATCCACTTAACTTTCTAATGATCAATAAAACCCAACCATTAATGAAGGGACGTTGCAAACAGATGTTTAAAACATGCATTGAGCGAGTAAATATCATGAAGGATAAGCCAAAAGTCGTTAAGCTCCGTAAGAAGTTTGCAAAAAAGTTTATGAAGCAAAAAATTTGAAAAGAGGCTGGCGAAGAAGCTTTACGTATGTTTTTTGAGCCGATGACTGAACCCTTGAAAACTATAACTCTTCCCACATCTACAGAACACGAGAACAAAGAACATGTGAAAAAAGAACGACAAGAATTAAAAATTAAGGATTCTGATAATGACGAGGATGAACTCGGATTTTTCGAAGAAGGACAATTGACGGAGCCGGAGGAGTCGCCCAGTTTCACCCCGCATCCTAGAGTGAAAGAGCCGGCTGTTGATATAGAAGTGCCGCCGGTGACTCCTACGCTCGTGTATGCCGGAACGAGCAAAAGTCACAAGCACTCACCAGTTCTTTCCGCACATTCTGCCTCACTAAGAGTTTCAACACCACCCTCCTTGCCCCCTCCTGGAACTCAACGAACCCTAGACAGTTTGTTACCCAATGATGAAGTCGGGCCAACCGCCGCCTTCTTATTAAGAGAGTACTTTAGTCAGTCGAAAGATGTCGACCCTGTCTTTCGACTGCGTCACAACTTTGAGGCTCGCAGAATGAAGATTGGGGATAAGACCGTGCAAATACATGAGAACGATATTGTAGTAGCGGAAAAGCAATATACCGGCCACAGACAGCTGTGGAGTCTGTTGACATTTAAAGACCTGCAAGATAGCAGCTTTCCTCCAGATATCTTGGCATCATATGGAAGCTTCCTCAAATATACCAACGTCATTTACCATAACCATAACCCTCGAACAAATAAACCGAAAAGTAACCGATCAGCAAAATATACGAAAATCATCAAACCCATCTGGGATGAAATTAAAACTTTCAAAACTGGGAAAGGGATGACTAAAAAGGTTTTCTCTAATCGGGTGGAATACGTGCGATACAATTATCCGAATCAGTTGGTGAACAGATTAAGGCTACTCTATGGAGCAAAACTAGCTGGTGGTGATGGCCATCAAAACGAAATTGTTGACATTCTCTCCGAATTAGAAGAACGAAACGTTATAACGTCTAGTCAAAAGTTTACCATCCACCACAATGTATTCCGAGCATAATAAAAAATGGAAACGTTGGTACGAGAGCTTCATAAACTGGCGAGACGAAATTTTCCGCGGAGAATCGTCAATGTATTAAGCCTAAATGATCTTTGGGAGGCAGATTTGGTCGACATGTCTGCATTTCTTATCAAAACAAGGGCAACAAGTTCCTGCTTACCATCACCAACGTCATGTCAAAGTACGCTTGGGCTTTGCTGATCAAGTCAAGTCGGGTCCAAGCATTACGATTGCTTTTGCCTCGATTTTGAGAAACAATACGGCGCCCAAGCATCTTGGAGTCGATCAAGGAAAAGAATTTTACAATGAGAACTTTTGCAAATTGATGAAGAATCATAAAATAAAACTCTATTCTACGTATTCGGTTGTGAAAGCGACGGTGGTTGAATGTTTTTAATAGATCATTGAAGGAGTTGATGTGGAAAAATTTTACGAGCCGAGGTAACCATCAGTGGCTAGACATTTTGAAGAAAATACTTACGCAATACAATGGAAGATACCATCGAAGTATCAACGTGAAACCTTCTGATGTCACAATCAAAGATGAGCGTAATCTTCGTCGCATTGGGGCTAAGAAACCAACGAAGGTAGCAAAGTTTAAAGTTAAGGATCTCGTCCAAGCGTCGAAAATAAAGGGTATATTTGATAAAGGTTATGAACAACCATGGACCAATGTGCTCTTCACAATTAAAAAAAAGTATTGAAAACCAACCCTGTCAGTTACATACTAAAGGAACATGATAGTACACCAGTTCGAGGAGCTTTTTATGACTATGAACTGCAAAAGACCCAAGTCCCTGATCTATTCCTGGTTGAAAAAGTCGTAAAGAAGGGTAAAGATGGGAGATTTCATGTGTAGTGGAAAGGGTATGACGAGAAATATAACAGCTGGGTGGATGATGTAACTAGTTTGATGTGAAAAAAAAACTTGTTTATTTTATTTTTTAAAATTGTTGTTAGGTCTTGTCATCGTAGTTGCTTATAAACGTACTAAGTCATCACAAAGTTGGATGTCAAAGCTGCTGGTACATTGCCAAATCGTGTATTTTCTACCAAAATCCATGTATTTTCTACATCGAGGGGGGGGGGGACGATCAAAATTGGGGTGGGAAGGGGGACGAGCATGTTTGTGTGAGGATATGAGATGAGTTGGGTTAAAGGAAGATTTGATTTGGGGGAGGGGCTTAGGAGTGGAGGTAAAGCATTTTGCTCTAAAATTGACAGTTTAGGAGATATGACGATTTTAAAGGATTTCTACGCTACTGCATCGTTCATGAGCATCCACCGACATTATGACGTCAGTTTTGGTGAAAGGGGTAGGGGTTACCAAGGGCGGGGCTTGATTACGTCATGAGGGGTGAAGCTATGACGGCATTAAGATCATGTGACCGGAAATGATGTCATCCGCAATGGCGGCGCTCATATGGAGACGACCATCTTGGATAACGTGACCGGAAGTGACATCATCAAGATAACATGACCGGAAGTGATGTCACCAAGGTCACATGACCGGAAGTGACGTCATCAAGGTTACGTGACCGGAAGTGACGTCGTCAAGATCTCTTGACCTGATGTGACGTCATCAAGGTCACGTAACCGGAAGTGACATCGTCAAGGCCACATGACCGGAAGTGACGTCATAATGTCTGGTGGTGGGCCTAAATAGACATTCCTCCTACTCACACACTTGCACATCATCTACAGCATTAAAGACGTGTGATGTGCGTGCATGAGTGGGTATTTGTACCTCTACTCCTCTGGAACCAAAGCACCTACAAAAATGGGAGTAAGACCAAACGAAAGATAATTAAATTGCTCTTCGGTTAAGCCTATTTTCATCGCTGTAACGTAATATTATTACCCTAAAATACGCAAAAAAACGTGCAGAAATAACGTCAAAAGTTTTTTTTTTACCCTCATATGTTTGTTTCTTCACGCACGGGTTACAAACAAACCGTCTTGAAGATAGTTACGTACTGAGATGATCTGGAAGAAGATGCACGCAATAAATAACCTAAAAGGACGACGTATTTTGCAACACACCACATATAGACCTTAAAATTGGTTTTGTATTGCATGGAAAAATTAAAACAATAGACCTGGTTTTAAAAGGTGTCAAATATTCGTGTTTCTGAACCACAGAGGTGCGTGGATTGAGCGAGCGATTTCCACGTAAACTAAACCTTTTCAATGTGTACTGTTTCGCTTTGCCCTATCAATCTTTCATCCGTCACCTTCGTAGGGGATTACTTCTGGAGGAGAAGCCGTACAAACGTGCAAACAAATTGTATGTTTTGAATGATGTAGGTGAAATACAGACGTGCTGAGGAATGTGGTGAACGAACTGTAAGAAACAATTGTGGTTATTTTGCGGCGAAATTATCAGTACATTGATTTTGTAATGCTCTTGGAGTCAAAGAAATTACATGAAGCATGGATCGACGCCAATGGAGTGAGCGAAGCGAACGATATGGCTGGTGCGTTTATGTAGATCTTACTTTTCAGTGTTGGGAGCCGGGTTCAAGCCTGGCCCATCCATCCCCTGTGGTGCCTCATGCTCATGTCGATTGTGGCATGAAAAATATCCCTCTCTCGCCGTCAGTGGGGCAAATGACCCAGAAGGGTGTTCGCTCCGAAAAAAATACTTCTTGTAAGTGTCTTTACAGACGAATCAGATGACCGACTTCACTTGAAAATGAAGCAATGCTTTTTGCCCACGGTAACATAGTGCACACATTCTATTATTACAGTTTTTTTTTATTTACATCTGTCGATATCTGCTAGTTTAAAATGTTTTTTTGTGTGTGTGTGTCTTTATCAACATACCATCCGATCTCGCCTAGATATACCCTGCATCCCCTCTCCCCCAACAGAAAGTGCTCCTGTTGAAAAGCCGCAGGCACGAGGAAACAATACACTACATTTTTTTCCATTTTACGGGACGAAAAGTCCGGGGATGAAAAGTCAGGGGACGAACAGTCCAGAGGACAAAATATCCGGGGACTAATTGTCTGGGGTCCTAAAGTCTGACCTTCTTATTAATTTCTGTTGTGTCCAGTCGTATTAACCTTGATATTAATGCTGACGACTCTAAAATTCCCCCTCCGTACAGAAAATGTTATATATAAAGTTTTTCACAAGATACACTTTGTTCTTAAACGTTTTTCACATTTAACTCCTTCTTTGTTTACTGTTTTATTTAAAAGTATCATTAATTACAGTTCACAAATTTGTCTTTGAAGTCAATTAAAGGAATAGAGGCATCTTACTAAATGGTGTCACTCCATTTCCTCTCGACCATATCCTGACCGCAGACATTTGCTCTGCTTGAAAGCTCTTCAGAATCACTTTCATCGTAATAATATGATTCATACCTATCCAATTGCTCATCGTCTTCTTGACCTTGAATCTGGTCTTTTTTTAATGCCAAATTATAGCAATACTTTCGGTCATCGTTTCCGCATCGTGTGGTACTGTCTCTCGCACCACAGGAGTACAATAGGAGTAGAATATTCCTACTCCTATTGTACTCTTATAAAAAAGACTCATAAGTGAGTTTAGTGCGAGCAAAGTAGAATACTCCTATGCTCGCACTAAACTCCCTTACCAGTTTTTAATCGGAAGAGTGGTCCGTTTTTGGAATTCTTTGCCTTTTTTTGTTGATTCTGCTCCTTTTGTTAATGCCTTAAATCTGGTATGAAAGAGTTTAATTTTTAACATGTCTGTTGGGGGTGGTGGATGAGCACTACCTGCGCCATCTTATTTCTATATCTAAATTAAGAAATTGAAAAAAGAATACTTGCTTTGTTAAGAAACTCTTCCGTGAGAAATGAATTCACGATGGAAGAACTCTGCCATAGTGAAGTAACATTGTTTTTAAATGTCTTCATTATATCCAGTAATGTCAGCTCAGTGTTTGCACAATCTTTTATTTTGTTCTTTTTGGCCATTCTCTGCTTTTCATTCGAAACAATTTTGCTGTCACCACAGATCACGATATTCGGGAAAAGTACTTTGCGTTCCTCCACAGCAGTAACCAAAACCCTCGTTGGCTCCGACAAGTAGTACTGGATTCTGATGAAAATGAAAGCACAACTTGCGATAGCACACAAAACACTAATAAGAAATTTAATTACCTGACTGGCACTAATTGTTTTCGGTGAAGAGTCTTCCCTCTTAGTACGCTCGTAATTCTCAAAAACCCTCTTGACTTTTCTGTAAATTGGATCTGATTCTTTAAATTTTCGTTTTTCAGTGAGGCGTTTAGTGACAACGTAGGTCAGCTGCACAGCCGAGAGAAGTGATAATCCGAGACATAACCCTAAAGTTCCACCAATTTCGGACAAGAGCGTTCCGATGTCATAAGAAAATCGTTCCTGAATTTTCGTGGTGAATGGTTCGTTAAAGACTATGAATGCCACAAAGTCTCTTTCAGTAGTGCCTGTCATCGGCAGGGTTATTTCGTACTGCATGAATTGGCAACGTCTGGTGCAGTTGCAGGCTATGACTGCATCAGTTTGCAAGCTTATCATCAATGATTTTGAAATAATTTGAGACACATTACTTCCATTGCAATCAGGTGCTTTCATTTTTTGGGGAAAATGTGGTAACCTACAACAAAATAACTGTACCATTACGTCTACTGTATTAAAAAAATACGATATGCGTGTCTATCATGTGTAAGTGTTTGTACGTCCACTCCTCTGGATCTTACGTTGTTACGAAAATATGATATGATGGTATCATATGAAAATAATGTAATTACCTATTTGCATTGCTCTAACTTAATTCCCCCACCCTTAAATAGGCGAAAAACGGCTTCGGAAATTGTTCTCAATGACAAAGTTTCATCGAAGGAGATTATTCAGAAATTAAAATCACAATGTGAAAGCTCAAAAAGCATTTGTGCGAGACCCCTAATTTTAGACCCCCCCCCCCCCAATGTTGTTAATTCGGTATTTTCGCACTCCAAAGCACTAGAGAGCTCAGACAATATGAAAGCTCATGACGTAACTACCGGTTGTGGTCAGGTGACTTCCGATATGATGTCACATGACTTCCGGGGAGGGGGAGTGTACGGTTCCCATATCACAAATTCGCACTTAGAAGTAGCATTAGAACACATTTAGGTAGCAAAAAAGCCCCTTTCTCCACTAATAACCTTGACACAAGAGGTGAGCGGCCATCTTGCAAAATAGCGGCACTCACATAGGGACGACCATCTTGGATGACTTCATTTCCGGTACGACGTCACTTCCGGATAGTGGTGTGGGGATGTTTGAGGTTGCCATATCGTAAATCTATATAACTAAGATCATTATATTTGTTTGTTTGTGTTTGCAGGTGGGTGTGTCTGAGTGTGTGTGTCCGCATTGATATTGATGTCCGCAGTGGGATTTTCAATATTCTTATTTCGTTTGTTTGTTCGTATGTATGTCAAACGGAATTGTCTGTGGTATAAGTAATGATTCGAATATTTTCATTCAAATGGGATGCATATTTACAAAGGTTACTCCTACTCGGCACCATTAGCAAATCGCGTCGCCTCATTGGCGCTCTCAGTCACGTGACTCAGAGCAGACAGACTACAATGGATGCATCACAGAAAGGCTATCGTTCTCATCTGTGGAATGCATCAGCCGCTACCGAAGCTTTAACTCTATCGTAGTGCGAATATGGGCACAAGTAGCGGACTGAAGTTGACCCTAGCAGCGCATTCATTTTAAAAACTATATCATAATTTTGCCAACATACTTTAGTTGTCTTCGTAATGAATGTTGAAAATTATGTCAACAGCGTGGCGGTGCCGCTTCAGACTGGAGCTGCGAGCTCTGCACGCTGTTCTCGCAGGTTATGGGGAGCTATTTGTAGTTTTTGAGGAATGTGACGCAAGGCAAGATTTGAGCGCAGAAAAGCAACTCTATTTAATACACTTAAAAGTGTAATTTAGTTGCAATTTTTTAGCTGTAATAATATTTAATATATTGACAGATATCCTTTGCTAGATGGTGCCATGGTATTCTCATTCGTTTTTCAATCGGTGAAGTACCAGCACAGTGACCCCCCCCCCTTTCTTTTCCTACTTTAAACTAGAAACATAATATACACAGCATTGTAACACATCGGTAATACTTATAGTAAAGCTGTAAGTGTTACACTGCGGTAACCAATTCCTAAATCACCGAGTGTATAAATAGTCAAACAGCCAGAACGACGAACAAGATCTCCGTATACGGATACGCTGTTAAGTACGATTTGGTAACCTTGCTAGCGTGTTGTAGGGGTGTTACGCATACCAATATAAATTGTGGTAACTAGCCTACAACCCAAAAAAAGAACTTCTTTCCAAGCTCTAATTATACATCACCTGTATACATCGACAATCAAGAGATCTAACTGCCTTTATGTATAGTTGCTGACCCACACCTTAAAACATCGAGTTACATCTATAATATATTACACGACGGTTCCAATAACGCCGCCAAGCGAAGCAAATGCGACGCGGTGATCTGCTCTGAGTCACGTGACTGCGAGTGCCAATGAGGCGACGCGATTTGCCAATGGTGCCGAGTAGGAGTAACCTTTGTAAATAGGCCTCTTCACCCTTGCCTAACTAAATTTAATGAAAGCTTGGGCGACTGATAACGTGAAATCACAGTTTTTTCATGCAAACGGAATATCAGAACAACGCTTTGTTACACCGGCCATATAAAGGGGGCTGTCCTAGTTACCCCTAGTTACGTCAGTGATCTGTGGTTGAAATAGGCGTATTTAAATGAACTAGTTTTCATTATATTACGAACAGTCAATGTTGTAATAGTAAAACACATGTTAGCAGAAGGGGAAAATTAGCATCCAAGTGCGCATACCTTACTGACTAAAGCTAAAAAAAAACCGCAGTGTCGTCAAGATTCTGCACAGTTAATACTGATGCAAACCTATTTACGTTGCCTTTTGGACTTATATGTCAGACTGCCTGAGCGGGGAATTGAACCCACGACCTTTGGAACCAAAGGCGAAGGTCCTACCACTGAGCCAGATTGACACGGCCCAGCGGCTCAGCGGTAGGACTTCCGCCTTTGGTTCCAAGGTCGTGGGTTCGATTCCCCGCTCAGGCAGTCTGACATATAAGTCCAAAAGGCAACGTAAATAGGTTTGCAAATGTATTAATTTAACTTGTGAGCCTTTCGCTTTCTGTCTTTATTCTGCACAACATTCTCCCAGACCCCGTAGGATCTTCAGGTTCGTGGCCTCCAGGTGTGCAGGTCCCCACTCCTCTTCCCCCACCCCACCGCCTACATCTAAAAATTTAAAAAAAATAAATTTGCAGTGTTAAACTGTAAATCTATTTTACTAAGATAGTAAGTTTTTTGTTTGTTTGTGAGTGTGTTCCCAGTGGAAATCTATGTTATATTTAGGTAGATCCAGGGTTAAGCTAATCCAAGGCTAGTTTGACCTCAACTGGATATCCCCACTTCAAGAGGCATAAAGGCCTAGATGCCAAATGCAGTTGTGATCTAAGGTTGGAAAAAAAAGCATGACGTCATCAGTACTGCGCACCTTTGTTGAAAAGGCAGGTCGAAGTCTGTATAAGTAATGACTTATACAGACAATTCAGTTTGACAGACACACAAACAAACAATTAAGATCATTGATATTCCCACTGCTGAAAACACATGAGGAAGCACATAAGGAAGCAAAGGAGTCTTTGCGCCAGCGTATCGTGTTTCTTGCCATTCCGGTTCCTCTTTTGCACTCTTGCGTTTTTTGTCGCGAAGCGATGATCGACTCTCAGCAGCGTCGGTGGAAATACTCCACGAAGGGCCGTTGTACCTTTCAGTTCCGCAGGGAGGTGTCTTCCTCGTTTGTTTCCCTCTCGAGGAAAGTTATCCAGATCCTGACTGACCATGGGAATTTTAACTCTTATCTTCATGTCAGGCTGGGTAAGGGCGGTCAAGAGTGTGAGTGTGGGCACCCATAGGAGGACTCGGAATATGTTCTTCGCCACTGCGACCTCCCCTTTTGGGAAGCCGCCCGTGCGCAGTTTTTGCTAAAAGTAATCCCCAGGGGGTTCGCTTAGGACCTTCGTGAGGCGCTTCTTGCGTCTTTCTTCCCGGATTTTACTGAGTTTTGCAATGCCATTGTATTGGAGCCAGTGTGGGATTGATGTTGGGGTTGGGTTTGCTTGTTTGCTTGTGTGGCCCGGCATGTCTACCACTCGTTTCCTTTGTGAACACGAGCACCCCACTAAGGGAGGGGGGGGGTTGGTCTCTGTATGTGCAGTACGCAGTAGTGGGGCCGCTTGTTTTTTGTGTTGTGAGGGTTGGCCCTCGGGCAGGGGATGCTTCCATGGCACGGGCTATCGTGCCAGGTTCTTTCTGGTGTCTTTTTGCGTCACCTTGGGCTTGTGTGTGGATTGGTTTTTTCTTCTTCCCTAATCTAGGTTGGTATGGTGTGTGCAGCCTCAGTGGTTGGTGGGGTTTTCCTTTTTTTCCCCCTCATTTGCTGGGACCTGCTTTTGTCTAATTTTTCTTGTTTGCCTCCTGGCTTTTGTTCCACGATGTTGCCTTAACTGAGTTTCTAACTTAGTTTTGTTTGGTTTAATATGACCAGTTGCCTGCATCTCAGTCTTCTCTCCCCGCTGGTTCCGGGGTGCAATTTGTGGTTTTGGCGGATGAGTTTCTTTGGCTGTGGTTTGGCTGGTCCCCCCTTTTCTTCTTCCCGTGGTGCTTGCACTAGGGGTCCCAGAGCCATGGTCTCCCAGCTGGGGCTCCCCAACCATTTTACCTACGGACAACACATACACAAACAAACAAACAAAGAAAACTACAATCTTAGTTATATAGAGATCTCCGAATTTAAAGACCAAAATAAAAAAAAAAACTCAAATTTTTTCCCGAGAAGGCGTCTATGAAGAGTTGCTCGTCACCCCCCCCCCCCGCCCTCCCCAATCAGCATCCCTGCGCCCTTCGTCCTTCAGTTAAATTTCCAAGTGGGTTAGGTTAACACCGTCCAGTTTATGTTTTGGTAGGTGAGGTCTGCTGTTCAAGGAGTTGGGAGGGGGGGATTGAGGCTTAATGGCGCGTCGACAACTTGGTCATTAGCGCCAACCTCAGTCACAGTGCAGTGGTCCGGGTTGCCACTGCACCACACAGGAGTTGACTGGAAGTCTATCCTAAAATTATGTATCATAAAATTCATTTTGCCAGTTTGGAATGTTGAAAACTCATAAGTATGGCACACATGTTTCACCTCTTCCCCCCTTCCCTCAAAGAAAATTGAAAATTCAGTAATTTGTACTGTGTCGTTCCTAGTTTGTATTTATTATGGCAATTAAATGACATTTGTAAGTTAGTTAAGATAAAATAGATTCTATAATTTGTTTCCAAAACAAATTAGGAAACAGGATCCCAAAAGGGTCATGCAAAAACCACGCACAATGATCCTACAATAAAACAATACAAACAAAGATCGTGCTAACAATGAGTAGCACTTCAAAAAGGGGAAAAAAGAAAATAATTTAATGCACGGTGGTGACGTCACGCCAACACATCCCAATGCTAAAAGTGTAGCTGTTATATACGGTTAATCTGAAAACCCAAACACGTGACCGTGGGTTAATTTTGATAACCCACACTTTTTTGATAATCTAACACTTTTTCCGTGCTCTACACAACCACTGCTCTACCATGTGACATACTTTACAAAACTACCGTACACAACACAAATTCGACCAGCACACCCCATTGCAACCAACATAAATAAGCACATTTGCAACCTGCGACATTTATCGTACTAACACGAAAAAAAAACTTCGCGTAGGCTACTATGCCACGACCCCACCCATGGAAGAATGGCTCACTCCGCCAACCTTTTGCTCCGACAGTACTAAAACTAGGCTATCGACACTTGTAAACACACCTAAATACACCTAAACACATACGATACTCAAGCGAACAGCACATTTGTAACCTGGCGACATTTTCCGCACTAACACGAAAAAAAAATCCTCGCGTACGATGCTAGCTCCCTCCCCACCCCCATCCATGAATGAATGGTCCAAGCCGGACCCGACAACCTTTCGTTCCGACGGTACGAAAACTAGCTTACTGACACCTTCTAAACACACCTAAAAACCTACGAGCCTCAAGCGAATAGCGCATTTTTTACGCTGTATCTTATTTAAACTAATAAAGTAGAAAAAATACGGTTTTACCTTAAACACAAACGTCAGTGACTGGGACTGAATATAGGTACATCCTCGCGTACGTAAGACTTTTGCAGACAGGAAGTTTAAACCGGAAGTTTGAGTTCAGAAATTTACGTCATGATTCACAAATAAAATTTTCAAATAAATTTTTTTTAATCTCAAATAACTAGATATGTTGGCTTGACGTCACACCTTAGCATTAAAACACATATCTACTCGAAACGGAACAGTCCAAAGATCTTGGGGTAGCATAATCGAACTCGCGCTGATGCGCTCGTGCGATTTCGCCACCCTTTGATCGTTGGACTGTTCCGTTTCTCGCAGACGATCAATTATTTCGGGATGACCAGGTTTACTTCACGGATATCTATTACATAATCAACAAAAGTATTGTTTTTAGATTACACATATACAACCTCCTACGAAACACGGGTAACAAGACTGCAGAGACACCAGCTTGTGTTGAAGGCCTGACTGGTCAAAAACTCACATTGGTCACTTGTCAGTACGGCTAATCCAGCAAAGCATTGACTGGGGTGTCCCTCACGTTATTTCTAAAAATAATTTTTGGTGTTTTATTGTGAACAAGACACACCTTTGTTGCTGAAAATTTAGTCTATGTTCGTCGTCTGTCATTCTGAATTTTTGCCCTGGTCAAAAGGCCCTTCAACACAGTATCTCCTCCTGCTCACAAATTACGTCTTCAATAATTATTAATTTGTCATTATGTTGTGTGAGTGCCTAGGCCCAGAGGCAGTACTGTTTCCTAGCATCTAAGTAAACATCGAAATTCGAAAACTTGGTGATTTAAGTGCCTAGATAGCGTTAATTGAAACGGAACCGTTCAGGTTGTCTAAGAAGAAGAATGTAATTCCTGCGAAACGATAGTAAATTCCCATTATTGAAACTATCAAATAGTGGTCCTATTTCAAAATGGCTTCAGAGCTTATCCACAGAAGCACTAATTGTTATTTATGATATTGGAATAGTCATAAAAAATTTACCTGCAACTTGAAGTTTCCTTATACCTTTTCAATAAACAATGTTCGTGACAAGCAATATAAGTATCTTCATCAACACACGGAGTATTTGTTCTGTTTTCGAACTGAAACTAAAAAAAAATATTTTTTTTACACGTTGCGTACTTTTAGATACAACCAACCTGAAGTCTTTTAAGAAGTGCAAAATAAAAAGAACCCAGGTGGAGCAGGATGCAAATATCGGATGTTCGACAGCTGCTGGGTTTGCTTTCGTGCAAACCGTATTTCGACTGTATTTTGTATCGTTTTCCTGGGTTAAATTTATGTACATACTGGCAATGGGTGTGTGTATGGAGTGTGACACTTTTGTGGTCATCCTGTGATGCTATGGGTGTCATCAATCCTGATTGCCGTTTCGACCCTGTCAATCTGAGTGATTTTGGGTGGTATGGCGCTTCATTCTCGCGTGACGAATTAGTTTTTTTGCACCCATGTTTCGGTTTGGGCTTGTTCTCGGTGAGCCTTTGATGGATTGTGAGGAGGTTTTTATTGTAATAATTTCTCGTTTCTTGTGGTTAACTTTTTAATGTGGTCAGCTCTTTCAATCTTTAAAAGGAAAAATGTGTAACTACTTTTCATGACACGATGTGTCGGCTTTTAAATGTTTTGTAAAATAATATTTCTTATCCCTGTTGTGCAAATTTAATGTTGCCCATAAATATATGTTATGATATACAGTACTGCATAGGTACAGGAAATTGGCTGAGCATCCGTGGTTGTTGTCTCGTCCGCCGCCTTGTAGGCGAGGAGAAACATCGTGTCAAGGCTGTGGAGACGATTTTCGTGGTGACGTCAGTAGTAAGTGTCACATCTTTCTTTCCGTCATGCGATTTGGTGGGGGAAGCACGTCTCACCTAGCTTGTCCGGCTAGAGGATTTTTGTCTGACAATTTGAGAGGCTATTTCCAATTCTTAGAAGCCTTTTTCTTATGGATTGAGGTGAGCAATGCTTCTTTATGTTATTTCAGCCAATTTGATAAAAGAAAACCCAATTAATGCCACCCGTAAGTGAGATAATTATCGTCGATAAGATTATGAAGAATTTTAATAAAGGAATGCTTGTCATAGCGTTAAAAGGAAAAAAAAATGTCGTAACCTTTTTGAAATTACGCCAAATAATTCATTTGGTCGACAAGGAATAGTGGAAAAAGAACTCATGAAGTAAGTGTAATTTTTACGATTGAATTGGGTTGGCGAATGTATTTTGAAGCTGTGCATCATTCCTGCGGACAAATTCTTTAATCTTTTAACATTTGTGTTTTCCAAAATTTATAAGAGCAATAATTTGAGATTTTACTCCCAAGTACGACATTAATCAACGATGTAATTTTTTTCTCCCTTTTGACCTGTTTGAGCCAGTGATATTTATTTTTGATTTCACCGTAACAAAGAAGCCATTTTATGTGTTAATTTAATCCTGCAAAAATATTGCCTGTTGGTGTTTGTTTGGGGCCGCGAGCACTGAAGATTCTTGGTTTCTAGTTTCATTTTCCGAAGAATCTCAAGATCTTTGTATTTTATTGCATCAGTTCTACTTTGAATGTTTTTTTTAATATAGAAAAAAGGTTTAACGGTGTAAGATTATCTGGATTTGATATTGCGAATTACCTCAGTCTTTTGTCGGCTTTTGAATATTTTTGAGAACAACATAAATAAATTTAATTGCAAATGATTTCTTCAACATTTTATATAATAAATTTGATTAGATGGAGTTTGGACTTGGAGCCATATTATTTTATAGTGTTATTTTATGTACTTTTATTTCAGGGGTTGTTTAATTTACATATTTTTAATTATTTTTCAATTAACCTATCTCTCCTTGTGAAAAGAACCACCGGGCCTTCCCCCAACTCGTAATCCAAATCCGTCCTTAAGCGAGAATCAATCCTAGACACGTAAACAGTGCTCTATGCGATTTTTAGCTGATGCAATGCGTTTTAGGTGTTAACTGTTTCCGGCTTAATTTTCATACGTTACGGTGCCTTGTAGTAAGGCTTTGAGAGGTGAGGGGAAAAACCCACCAATGAAGGCCTGTCTTTTCGAAGTTTAACTTAATACCTGTTACTAGTAGGCAAAATACAACAGCTCATATTACTGTTTAGCAATGATTCTCCTGTTCCCTTTGATGAACTGATGGCGGACCAGAAGTTACCGGAAAATTGAGTAATCAAACTGGAACACGTGTGCTCTAATGGAAGACATTACGATTCTTGCTTTTATCGCGAAGACTGGGGAAACCATAGAGGACGAGTTTTCAGTCGGTATTAATACCGTTTTCAAGCATTCCCTATGGCTAAACAATTGGAGAACTGTGTTGAAACTACAACAAAAGGAAAAAAGTCGGAATTCGCACTTAGTTTGGATGCAGCAGCACCACAGTCTACGTATGGCCTCCTTATTGCACTCTTTTGAACTGTTAAATCATGAATATAAGTAGTGGTAAAAGGCGATTTGCGGACACACCCCCCGTGATCTTTCACCTTTTGACCGGAAGTGACGTCATACTGGATGTGACGTCACACCGGAAGTGACGTCATCCAAAATGGCGGCACCCATGCGTACGGGATGTGACGTCTTCCAAAATGGCGCACTTTTTTTTTT